>ML836590.1:0-11559 GCA_009831015.1 Picea engelmannii | reverse complement strand
TGGGCTCATAAGTCACAGGGATCATAGCAATGTCAATCACATCTAACCATCAATATTATTAAACATGTGCATAAAACCCCTTTTACCCAGTCAAGTGCTCAAAGACATTTTACAAATCTGCAAGCCAAGTTTGGAGGAAGTGACAGGGCGTCCTATTGGGAGAATGCTCACTGGATGTGGAGTGTTTCTGGGAGGAATCAAATCCAATCCATGTGAGTGGATGAGGTGGTAAGGGGTATCTAGACAAGGGGTGCAGTGATAGCAAGGAAATGCATGGCTTACCTGTGGGTGCCTCTATAGAGGGTGAGTTGCACCTGTCATGGATGCAAATGTTTCCAACCCCAGTCATGCCTTTTGTCTCTTTTCTTTTATTTCTTTTTTTTTTCAAGAAGCTAATCAGGGGACACTACTCCGTCATGGTTACCAGTGGTGGCAATGTTACCCACAAGCACTTTCACGGAAATGAGAAGGTTGGCTCGTGATGAGACCCCCTTTCTCTTGGNTAGTAGTTTCATACCGCTAGTTGCACGTGTACCTAATAGGTTGGCTCATGATGAGACCCCCTATCCTTAGACTAGGTCTTGTTTTATTATTTTTTATGGTCCCTCTATTTCTTGTTGAGAAGCCTTTTATTGCTTTCTCGGGGATCTCTAGGAAAATCATCTCAAGGTTTATTTTTAGGCTTTTATCTTTTGCCAGCTACTTTTACCCTCTGGGCCTTTATCCCCTTATTCCCACAAGGTAAGTTGCAACCCTTAAATATTTGGCCAACCCAATGCCCGAACCAGTGTAATGAGATGGATGAGCGGGAGAAAGATGGAAAGTGGTAAGTATGGTGGGAGCGGACGATGGATTTTCATGAATCCCCCCAATGGAAACTCAAAACCTATGGGCACAATCTTACTAGGGCATCCTGTCATTCCCCCTAGATATGGTCAAGTGGATAGGTATAAGATCCAAGCACCCATTAGAAACAAAAAGAACTGAATGCACATATTCAAAGGTTTTGAGGATTAGAGTGACACATACCATGATACCCGGACTCATTACCTCATGGAGCAAGATCCATTTCTGCTACAGGACCATGCCAAGGTGATGGATGTTGTTGCTGATAATGTGGAGGCGCTAAAGATAAGAAAAGATGGGCCCTCCAGGGCCATGCTCAAGTCGATTTTTCTCTCGATACTCCATGTTTAGAACCTGTGGGCCTTGAGACATAATCTCCTTAGTTATCCCTAAACTGGGGGATAACATGACCTCTTCCTGGTGATACTAGTTGATTCTGATTAATTGTACTGCTACTATTTCTTTGGTTACTGTTGCGTTGACTTCCTCTATTGATTACAAGTGCTCTGGAGGGGTCTTCTAACGTTATCTCATATTTAGGTGAGGCACACGAGGTTGTGGGTTCGACACAGGACTTGGCTTGGGAAGGATTTATTAGTTCTTCTATAACTAGACTGAACTTGATATCTTCTTCTTCTCCCTCTATCGGTTGTACTTCTATGATACAAATACATGCTCGATTTCTCATGTATCCACTGCGCTTATTTCTCTCTTTAGCCGCAATTCTCAACTTCTTGTACCTTCTCCCACTGCAAATAACTTTAAATTCATCTTCGCCTTTTGATATCCCTTCCTCTTTCTCCTACATTCTCATTCTTCCCTTCCTTTGTCCATTTTTCATACCCTCAAATCATCTCCTAGTAAACGACCCCCAGTCCCTCTGTGTGTGCAAAGATCTCTAGCTATCTGAATTCATCATCATCACTTCCTTATCACATAGCAACATTTTTATCCAGGTAGCTAACGAATTTATGAATCTTGCTCGTGGTCCTTTAAAGAAGTCTCTTTCTACAACACTATAAGCCTGGGTACATCCTATGGAAAAATATGTTATGTATCCTCCCAATATACTATCTAGCCAAAATTTAATTGTGCGTGAAGTGATTTTGTCTACTGAGCCCACGTGTCCCACTAGTTCAGGACTCCAGTTCTTTGGTGCAGCTATTCTGTGTCTACCAGTCTTTTCCAAAAAAAATTCCAACCATTCTGCTAAAGGTTAGGAAATTCACAGAAAAAGATCTCATGCAAGTCTATGTACACATACCTTTGCAACCATTGTTTGTTCTTTAGCCAGTGGTTTTTATTCTCCTTCTGGGAAAATTTGTGTTCCTTTTGTTCCAACCATTCAATTATCTCCTTCCTCGTTGGTCTCCAAGACATTACCTCACTTCCATATTCTGGGTCCCGACAACATAACCATTTGTTAGTGTGCGCACAGGTAGGTTCAAAACCCTAGGTTCAAGTTACTTAGTCCAACCAACAAAACCCTACAATGGTGAGGGAAATATCAGAAACCCACTCTGTCATATCTACAGGATCCTCTTGCACACTATACCCTCATTACCGTGAACTCGTTACTTATTTATATATGCACATATGCCCATAGTTATGTTATTTAGTGGTTAAACATACAACCATAGTTACTACACACTATTATATTATCATCATCATTAAATATAAACCTACAAACAACTTTAAATATAAATATGCATTCACATTACAAACATGAGTTAACATCCAAAAGCACAAATCTACGTAGTGTTACCGTGGTTCACCCCACTCCGGGCTACGCCCACAAAATATTGGCTTATTTATTATATTTAAGTGTCTTGGTTGTGCTCTATGATACAATGTATTCTTAGCATACAATATTCCTCACATGTGTAGCTCCTTTACAATGCTCTACACTCTGAAACTCTCTTTCTCTCTATCTATATCTATCTATCTTCGGCTCTCTTCTTCTACATTTCGCCCGAACTCACGGCACCCTTTACATATTTATACATTATGATCAAAGCCTTTTGATAGATCATAATGAGTAGGCTACCATTCATGCTCGACTGGATACAACTCTTTATGAGCTGGATACAGCTCATGCTTGGATGGTTTTCCCAAATTTTGCGCTAGTTGTTCTTTCTTGTCTCGTGTCTTCTCCTCTTTCCTCTCTCTTCTTTCTTGATCTTCTTGATATTCTTGTTATTCTTTCTCTTCTTCTATATTTTCCCTTCCTATGCATTTTCCCTGTACCTTGTCTCTTCTCATTGTTCCATCCCGAAAACTTCCTTCCCAACAACAACATACCTTATTTATAGAATTTACAATAGGAAAAATTGTAAAGAAAGGAACCCAAAATCGGTTAAAGATCCATGCAGATCATTGGCTACAAATCTCATGAATATTTGGATTCTATTACAGTCGACTACCAAGTCAGATTACCAGTAAGCTACTAATTGACCTATACTTGGTCTTCATTCGGCTGCCACACGACCTCCTATCGCCCTCCTATCGGTTGACCTCTATACTTGTTTTTTATCACTTTCGAATTCAACTTTTCCCGGTCGAACACTTCGACCTTCGAATTTCACACCCAATCGATCCACTTTCACTTGAATTTCACTGCACAGAATATAAAAACCCAACATTCTCCCACTTGTTGTCTTATTTGTTGAAAGAGGAGAACCTAAAAACTTTGTTCATAAACCCAGGGCAACAATTCCCATTGCCTCTCTACACCAAGAGAACTTCACAACACTCATAGACTTGGTCAAACAGTCTATTGTGTTTTCCAATGTGTCTAATTTCTCCAATAACACCTTGTTTATTTCCACAATGTCCCTTATGAAATTGTATTGTACATCAATATGCTTAGTCCCCGAATGATAAGTTGGATTCTTTGCCAGAAATATTGTGCTTTGACTCTTGCAAATTATCTTCATAGATATCTACTCAAACCCAATCCCTGAAAAAATTCGTTGCAACCATACTGCTTATTTTCTTCTATGAGTGGATACCGTGTATTCATCTTATGTCCTTGACAAGGATACAACCTCCTATCTCTTACTCATCCAATTGATTGTTCCACCGAACATTTTGAACACATGTCCAGTGGTCGACCTTCGTCGATCCAGATCTCTAGCCGAGTCAACATCGACAAAGACATGTACATATAATTCACTATCACCTCCAGGTTTCCCTTTGTAGCATATAACATAATCTTTTGTGCCACACAAATACTTGAACACTCTCTTGACAGTTGTCCAGTGTTCCTTTTCAGGTGTCAACATGTATCTGATTAACACTCCCACTGCATGAAAAATGTCTGGTCAAGTGTATACCATCGCATACATTAGACTACCAACATCACTTGCATAGGAAACACGTGCCATGTCCTCTATTTCTTCATATGTCTTTGGACGTTGTTCAACAGTAAGCCTTGTTCCCATAGGAATTGGCATCTTTATAGGTTTGCAAACCTACATGTTGAAACATTTCAAAATGGTTTCAATATACTTATTTTGATTTAACCAAAGATGTATAGTCACTTGATCCCTCTTGATCTCCATTCCCATAATGAAGTTCATTGCACTGAGATCCTTCATGTTGAACTTGGAGGATAGTTGCTTCTTCACCTCCTTTATTGCATCCATGTTGTTTCAAATTAGCAACATGTCATCGACATACAAATCTGCATATATGAACTACCCACCTTTTTCCTTGGAATATACAAAGTGATCACCTTTTCTTCTCACAAATCCCAAACTGAGGATGTATGTGTCGAAATTTTGGTGCCACAATTTTTGGCTATCGTGTATTCATCTTATGTCCTTGACAAGGCTACAGCCTTCTATCTCTTACTCATCCAATTGATTGTTCCACCAAACATTTTGAACACATGTCCAGTGGTCGACCTTTGTCGATCTAGATCTCTAGCCGAGTCAACATCGACAAAGACATGTACATATAATTCACTATCACCTCCAGGTTTCCCTTTGTAGCATATAACATAATCTTTTGTGCCACACAAATACTTGAACACTCTCTTGATAGTTGTCCAGTGCTCCTTTTCAGGTGTCAACATGTATCTGATTAACACTCCCACTGCATGGAAAATGTCTGGTCAAGTGTGTACCATCGCATACATTAGACTACCAACATCACTTGCATAGGAAACATGTGCCATGTCCTCTATTTCTTCATATGTCTTTGGACACTGTTCAACAGTAAGCCTTGTTCCCATAGGAATTGGCATCTTTATAGGTTTGCAATCCTACATGTTGAAATATTTCAAAATGGTTTCAATATACTTATTTTGATTTAACCAAATATTTATAGCCGCTTGATCTCTCTTGATCTCCATTCCCATAATGAAGTTCGTTGCACCGAGATCCTTCATGTTGAACTTGGAGGATAGTTGCTTCTTCACCTCCTTTATTGCATCCATGTTGTTTTAGATTAGCAACATGTCATCGACATACAAATCTGCATATATGAACTGCCCACCTTTTTCCTTGGAATATACAAAGTGATCACCTTTTCTTCTCACAAATCCCAAACTGAGGATGTATGTGTTGAAATTTTGGTGCCACAATTTTTGGCTACCATGTATTCATCTTATGTCCTTGACAAGGCTACAACCTCTTATCTCTTACTCATCCAATTGATTGTTCCACCGAACATTTTGAACACATGTCCAGTGGTCGACCTTCGTCGATCCAGATCTCTAGCCGAGTCAACATCGACAAAGACATGTACATATAATTCACTATCACCTCCATGTTTCCCTTTGTAGCATATAACATAATCTTTTGTTCCACACAAATACTTGAACACTCTCTTGACAGTTGTCCATTGCTCCTTTTCAGGTGTCAACATGTATCTAATTAACACTCCTACTGCATGGAAAATGTCTGGTCAAGTGTATACCATCACATACATTAGACTACCAACATCACTTGCATAGGAAACATGTGTCATGTCCTCTATTTCTTCATATGTCTTTGGACACTGTTCAACAGTAAGCCTTGTTCCCATAGGAATTGGCATCTTTATAGGTTTTCAATCCTACATGTTGAAACATTTCAAAATAGTTTCAATATACTTATTTTGATTTAACCAAATATTTATAGCCGCTTTATCTCTCTTGATCTCCATTCCCATAATGAAGTTCGTTGCACCGATATCCTTCATGTTTAACTTGGAGGATAGTTTCTTTTTCACCTCCTTTATTGCATCCATGTTGTTTCATATTAGCAACATGTCATCGACATACAAATCTTCATATATGAACTGCCCACCTTTTTCCTTGGAATATACAAAGTGATCACCTTTTCTTCTCACAAATCCCAAACTGAGGATGTATGTGTCGAAATTTTGGTGCCACAACCTTGGTGATTGATTTATACCATAAAGGGATCTTTTCAACTTGCACACTAGCTCTTTCTTTCCTTTTACTACAAATCCTTGAAGTTGTTTCATGCAGATTTCTTCTTCCATGTCCCCATGTAGGAATGTTGTCTTCACATCCATTTTCTCTATTTCAAGATCAAATGTTTCATCCAGAGACATTAGTAATATAATGGAATTTAATTTTTCAATAGGGGAAAAAATATCACCGAATTCGACTCCTTCGACTTGGGAATATCCTTTCGCTACCATTCGAGCTTTGAGTTTCTCGACTTGACCTGCAACATTCATATTTTTATTGAATACTCACTTGCTACAGATGAGATTTCTTCCACTAGGAAATTCAACCAAATCCTGCGTCTCATTCTTATGTAAGGATTCCATTTATTTGATGATGGCATCCTTCCAGAGTCTACCCTTTGTTGAGTCAACTACCTCCCTGGCCGACTTGGGCTCTTCATCAATGACAGTTAACACAAATGAGGAAGGAAGTCAGACAGATTGTACCTTTTGACTAGTTTTCTTACTCATTCAAACCTCCTAACAACTAGGATAAGTTGTTCCACCTCTTCATCTAATTTAGTTGACTCATCTGAGTCATCTTCTTCATTGTTCATCACTTCAAACCTCACCTTCTCTTGATTATTCTTTGTTTGACCACTTCAGACTCGTACTTACCTCTGAATTCTCTAAAGACCACATATTTATTGTATATTTTTCTCCTTGATGTAGCATCCCAGAGTTTATATCATTTCATTCCTTCTATGTATCCAATGAAAATACACTTGACTACCTTCTTGTCTAGCTTGCTCCTCTTTTCCTTGGGAACATGAATAAATGCACCACAACCAAATAATTTAATATGTAAAAGCGAAGGCTTCTTACTAAACCATACCTCATGTGGACTCATGTTGACTAGTGTTGATGAAGGAGACATATTCACCAGATATTTTACAATGTCGACTACCTCTACCCAGAATTATTGTATGATCCTAGCACCACTGAGCATGCTCCTTTCCTTGTCCATCAATGTTCTATTCATTCATTTGGAAAATCCATTTTTGGGGGGGCTATATGGTGTGGTTTTTTGGTTTGTTATGCTACACTTCTTACAGAATTGCTCAAAATCCTTTCCACAGAATTCACCACCATTATCAATTCTCAACACCTTAATATTCTTCTGTATTTGTTTTTCTACAAGAGATTTAAACTCTTTGAATTTCTCAAAAACCTCTTATTTCTTCCTCAAGAAATATATCCATGTCTTCCTGGAGAAATCATCTATGAAGCATACATAACACAAGGATCCATCAATTGAAGGAACTGTTATCGAGCCAAATACATCACTATGAACCAATTCTAGAATCCCCTTTTCTCTTGTTGCTCGAGATGGAACCTAGCCTGATTTTGTTTTCCATATATACAATGTTCACAAAAATTGAATTATAAATTACATTCAGGAAAACCTTCAACCATACATGTGTTATGCATATCTCGAAGTCCTTTTTCTCCAATATATCCCATCCTCTCGTGCCACAACATGGTCAGGTTGAATTGATGAAGGCTTGTCGAGTCGGTTTGAATCAAATCAGCCTGAGTTGAGTCGGGTCCAATTAAATTCAAGTCGACTTCAGGAACAACGATGTTTTTACATTCAGTTGAGTTGAAATTCCCTAACAATTTGTATAGGGTTCCAATATTAACTCATTCCATTAGGACCATTGCACCTCTGACCAGTTTGCATGTATCCTTTTGAAATAGAATGTGCACTCTTCCATCACTCCTCTTATTAACAGATATCACGTTTCTGGCCAAACCTGGAACATGTAGCACTCCTGGAAAGGTTCTACTCCCCCCATCCTGCAGTATCAGTTGGACTCTTCCCTGTCCAACAATTTTGGTTGTCGAGTCCTCCCCAAGAACACATTTCCCCCTTCATATCATTCATATTCACAGAGTGATTCTCTATGTGGTGTCATATGAAAGGACTCGCTTGAGTCTATCAACCAAATATCTTGATCTGACTGTGTACTCGTCGATGCTAGATACACATTGCCTCCTTTTTCTGGAGCATTCTTTCTCTCAATCAAATTTCTCTTGTTGGATCATGTATTGAATTCCATTTTATTTGACTTGCAGTCCATTTTATAATGCCCATATTTACAACATTTCTAGCATCTTCTCCTTGACTAAACCGAGGATTTTGATCTACCCTTCGACTTAGACTTTCTACCAGAGAATTTACCATTATCTCTGTCAATCGGTCAACCTCTCACCACTAATTCATCTTTGGTAAATCCTTCCATGTTATTCCTCCTCATTTATTCTGACATTAAAGATGCAACCATGTCTTATAGCACTAATGTGGTTGAATTACTCCCTATAGCCATGACTAGGCTATCTCAGGAGTCTGGAAAAGAACAAAATAGGCTAATACATTTCTCCTCCTCGGTGATTTTAATATCCATAGATGATAATTGGTTAATTACAATATTTAATGCATTCAAATGCTCAGTTACTGATTTTATATCACTCATCCTCAAAAGATACAATTTCTTTCTAAGAAACAACTTATTCATTAGGTATTTTGACTAGAACAATCTCCCCAACCTGTCCCACAGTTTCTTGAATGAATATTCACTTGAGACATTAACCAACATTGAATCTTAAAGACAAAGTCGAATTGTACTCCTTGAAATTCTTTTGATTTTCTCCCACTCTTCCCTCAACATATCTGTTGGAATAGTATCTAGACAGACTGCTACCCATTGTTCTTGATCTACAAGGATATCTTCAATTTTAATCTTCCAAAACTCAAAATTCTGGCCATTGAAGTTTTCAATCTCTATTCTCTAGCTACTTGCCATTCTTTAAGCACAACTTTAAATATGTTTGACTTACGACTCTTACTAGACCTAGGGTTTAGCTCATATCTAATATTTTCAGACCAAACTCTGATACCACATGTCAGGAAAACATACTTTCACGCTAAACCTAATAGAAGAGAATGAGATATATTTAAGCTAGAAAACAAATGACACACAATACACAGAGATTTTACCCTGGAAACCCAAATGGGAAAACCATCATTCCTTGAGTTTCTTAATCTCTTGTTGTCGTATTCATTTAGAATAAAAGGTTACATGCCTAACCTTGGTATACACCTAAGACACAATCGACATCATACCCTCTTGAATGTTGTAAGAATAACCCTGCAACCAATTCGGCTTACATATACATGAACAACAACCTACTGGTAAATATTAGTAGGAATATAAACTTAATATCGATACAACATGCCTTATTTATAGGATTTACAATAGGAAAAACCCTAAAGAAAGGCACCCAAAAGTGGTTACAAATCCATGAAGATCATTGGCTACAAATCCCATGAATCTTGGGATTTTGTTACAGTCGACTACTAAGTCAGATTACTAGTCGGCTAACAGTCAACCTATACTTGGTATTTAGTTTGTTGCCAGATGACCTACTAATGATTGACTTCTAATCTTGTTGTCAATCACTTTTGACTTTGACTTTTCCTGTTTGGACACTTTGACCTTCAAATTTCACACTTAGTCGATCCACCTCGACTTGACTTTTACTCAAACTATATAACAACCCAACAATAGAGTGCAAGTCTCGGAGTACCAAAGATTTTTTAGGTTCTCATGCACTCTACGGTGAGCATATGTCCCTATGTTGGAGCTAGATGTTAGCCCCCAACTTCTATGGGTGACTAGAGGAGAAGGTTTTTCTCCATGATCCACATTTCAAACAACATATTTGATGATGTCATTATGAACTCTCCACAAACATATTCCCACAGATGCCTTCCATCCACACTTCAAATCAACTCACTCACATCATATGGTGTATTCATAGACTCAAGTACATCATTTTGACACTTCATATCGAGTGATAATGTTAATACTTTAGGCATGAAAATGGTGCATGGGTTGATTTGGATAATGAATCATGATGCTTTGGAGTTATGCACTTTTCCTTCTCTCACCTTGGTGGTCATTACCATTTTCTAGTCAAGTGTTTTCATTCTTGGGAAAAGTTGTACTACTAGGGGCCTTAATGGGGGTAACATTTCCATATCCCTTACCATAAATAACACATTCCATCTATCACTTATCCATTTTCCTTTCTTTTGGATTGGATGTTGATGCAACTTTATAAAAAAATACATAGAAAGAGAAAAATCCCCAATTCAAAATGTAGGGAAAAGAAAAAAATAAAAAAATAAAAGTATTAAAAACAAAGAAAAAGAAGAAACATGAGCTCAACCCCATTGCTAAAAGGCCATCACCCCAAGTCCTATGCAATGAATGCATATCTTATGAAAGGACTTAGCAAATTAAATTTTAAAATCCATAAGAGGTTAAAGATATTAAGAAAAAGTGAAGAAGGGGTTTGGAAATACACAATGTTGAGGAAAGGGTGTCTCATTTCCTAAGCTCTCCCTCTACAAAAGTGCTCATGAGGATGAGTATTATATATGGCATTGCATGTCAACGACATCCACCCCATGAAGTAAACCCCAATCCATACAATTATCATTGCACTTACCCCTTGATGGGTTTCCTTAGGACATACCTCTTGGTTTGGGTATCGACACACCTAATAGGGGATAATAATGACCCTACCATACCTAGACTTGGAAAATTACATAATTTTGCAAGCTAGTGTGAAGTTTGAAGAGGATATTCTATGAGACATATCTAATTGTTTTTGTATTGACATGACTCACTTTATATGTTGTGTTTAGATTGTGTACCTTGCCTTCGGTCTTAATGATGCCTCTTGGACCACATGATCCCCCTCCTTGGATGAAGATTGAACATGATTGATTCCTCTAAGTTCATGTGTTCTATTTTAGATAGCAGAGACAAATTTGCATGTTCTAACGATATTACCAATTACCTTCTCATTTGGACACCTTTGTTGTTATCACCAAGAATCGATTCTTCATGGTGGTTCTTTTGGACATATCTCGAGGGGGTGTTTGTCTCTTGTCTAGAAGCTTCCTATTCTTCTTATTCTTCATTATATTCCTCGTAGTCTTTTAAAAAAAAAACATGGTATCAGAGCGGGACTGGGCTTGACTCCTTCACAGGAGGGCCCAGGAAAATGAGAGTAGAGTAAAATGTTGGGAGTGTTAAATTTATGGGGTTGTTACAATCTCTATGTACAAAATATTTACGTTTTTACTCCTACCTAAATTATAGAAAGAATTCCATAAATTATGGTGGGCAGTAATTTCTAGTAAAAATGTCTAATTACCTAAATATGAGGAATGTA
>ML836589.1:127288-154364 GCA_009831015.1 Picea engelmannii | reverse complement strand
ATGAGTCAAGATGGGAGATGTAGAGTATCAAGTGGTGTTTTATAGAATCCACTATGATACTCATGGCATTGATGTCAACATCTTTGAACTTCTCCATAGCTGCAATGTTCTGCGGTTCCTTCTCTTTTCCTTCTTCAAACTCTGGCTTCACGATCTTTCCTTTCATGATATCCAACACTTTATTCTTGGCAAGGATGAGTTCAATCCTTGTCTTCCATGCTCTGAAGTTAGAGGCTCCATCTAACTTGTTCTCAGACTTCAAAGAGTTAGTCATGGCTTTCTTGACTTGGTCAAACCCTAGATTTGACCAGAAATTCAAAATTCATGTCTTGGCTTGCTGAGGGTATCAAGAGATGCACTAGGCTAGAGAACACTGATCTATTCAGAAAATAGGTCAATCCATTCACTTAAGGTGCCTCAACAAGAGGTTTAGGGTTTCTGCAACTGCTCCTACTAGTAACCCTAGCGGCAATGTCTTGGAAGCTGCTTATGCCAGTAACCCTAGCAACAGTTCCTCAGTGAGCTCAATATCCTAGCGGCTATGTTTCCTTCCAGCATTTAGACTGAATGAAGGAGGTGTGGGCCCATAACCTGTTAGAATATAGAAGATTGTGTGCTCATTTTACCATTGACGATACCCTCGTCACCCAACCATAGGCCAAATCCACCCTTCGATCACATTAACCTTGACTGAGAATTACTCCAGAAGAAAACCCTTGGCTAGATAGCCAAACAAGGTGTAGCGCATCTTCCTTCAGGGATAGAGCACCAACAATAGCTAATCAGATATTCCAAACCCTAGCCAAGAGATAGTCCAAGCCAACACTGGAAACTAGTTGTTGCAGTAGCTACACCTGCAGCTCTCCTCCACACGTGTGCACCAAACTAGGAACTGCAGTGCACACCAGTTGTTGCTCTGCAATTCTGAGATGTGTCAAATGAGAACTGGTGCCCTGTATTTATAGTGGTTCTGCCAGATTTGTTGGGACCAACTTCTCCTTCTGGGTATATGTTTGTTCAGTATATTATTATTGATTCTGAACGACTTCTTCTCTTGGAGGCTAATAACCTAATATAAATTATTTTCTTGAGTTGACAATACTTCTAGGGTTATTATCCATCTCATTAGGGTTTTCTCTTGCTTTCCTAAGTCTCTTATTCTCGTCAGGTTTACACATGGAGGTATATACCTCCCGCAGCTACCATAATATTAACATGTTTTACTATACAAAACTTTATTGCCTTTAGATTCAAGAATCTGGCCTTTGTTTTACTAAATTCGGGAGAAGCCTGCAAGTTTTTCAACACAAAGATGATATCTTCATACCATATGGAGTCAAGAAATTTCTTGGATATTTGAGGAGTTTTCTCTTCTTCCACACCTTCTGATAGGTTTGTAATGAAAATTATTCCTAGGAGTTTGCAATTGGTCTGTGCCATCAGTTTCACAAGCCCCCGTCCCTTGATCAACTTAGTGGGTTTTATCTCAAGGTCATATTATAACAACATTGCTATCCATTTACCCCTCTTTCCTTCAGGATTAGGTTGGTTCAAGATGTCTTTCACAGAGTTACTGGGCACATAAGCAGTAACATGGGAATGCAAGATGTACACTGTGAATTCTTTCAAGGCCTTGACTAGTGTGTATGCTTGTTTCTCTATGATATCATATTTCAAAGGGGCATCCCTCAATGTCTTGTTGTAATATGCTATGGGCTTCTCAATTTTTTTCTCATCTTTCTGTAGTAAAACACCAACAATCGTGTGTTCTGAGGCAAAATAGAACAATATGAAGTGTTTTTCAAAATTTGGGTTAGCTAGTACTGGAGCCTTGGTCAATGCCACTTTGATGTCTTCAAAGGATTTTCTGTATTAAGGGATCCACTTAATTTCATTTCCCTTCTTGAGCATATTGGTAATATGTTTTATGATTTCAGCAAAGTTGGGAATAAACCTTCTCAAAAAAATCACTTTTCACAAGAAAGATTGTACCTCTTTTTTTGCTTCTAGGTATGCCAATTTCTAAGATTCCCTCAACTTTGCTGGGATCTACCTTTATCTCTTCTTTTTAAATAATGTGACGCAACAAATTTCCTTCTTCCATGGAGAAATTTTAATTCTTAGGATTCAACGAGATTTCGAACTTTCTACACTTTTGGAATGCCCTTCTTAGATGCTTGAGGTGTTTTTCATCTAAAACAGAATACATGGTGATATCATCTAGGTAGATAACAGTGATTTTGTATTTTTCATCAGCAAAATCTATGTCCATAGCTCTTTGAAATTTTTCCCCTACATTCATAAGCCCAAAAGGCATCTTGGCATACATGAATGTTCCCCATGGTGTGGTGAATGTTGTCTTTTCCTGATCATCGGGGTGCACCATAATCTGATTGTATCCAAAGAATCCATCTAACATTGACATTTTCTGAGAACCCACCACTTTATGTAAAATGTGATCCATCTTAGGAAGTGGTTAGTTGTCCTTCATAGACAATTTATTCAGATTTATGAAATCCACACACAACCTTATTTTCCCACTCTTTTTTCTAACTGGCACCAGATTTTCCACCCATTTAGAAAACCTCAGGGACTATGATTTTGGCTTCAAATAACTTCTTTACCTCTTTCTCAATCAAAGGAAGCAATAAAGGATTTATCCTTCTTAATTTCTATTTGAAAGGCTTATGATCTTCTTTTATTGGGATAACATGTTGAATTATACTGGTGTCATAAACTTTCAAATCATCATAACTTCAGGAAAAGACATCAGGGAACTCTTTCATTAATTTGATATATTTCTCCGTGACTTCAGGGCTCAGTGTTCTGGACATCTTAATGATCTTTGGATCCTCCAGAGTCCCAATATTGAAATATTTTACATCCCCTTCATTTACTATAATCTTTGGACTTATGGCCACATCATTATTATCAAAGAGCTTCCCCAATGGGACCAAACCCTTGGGAATGATGTTGCTCTTTAGTGGAACTATGTCTCTACCTGCAATCTAATTGTCGAAGTATCCCTCCTTGGTGAAAGTAGTTGCATCTACTTCTTCATCAATGTTCATATTCTCAAATTCATTCTCCATCTTGAGGAAGATTTCTATCTTCTTGTCATCTTGAAAAACTTTCCAGTACTTGATATTATCTGGTACTACTGGCATGTACTTGACCTCAACCTTGTATTTTTTGTCAAGGAATATTGGAACTTTGAAAATTGTTGCTGAAGTGGCCAAGGTGTCAGCAATCTGATTATGTTCTCTTGGAATCACTGAAAGATTATACTCTGGAAATTTCTCAAGGAGCTCTAGTACTAGGTTCCTATAAGCTCTCAATCTTGGCTATTTTGCTTGGTATATGCCTTTGATTTGATTGATAATTAATTAAGAATCTCCATGTACGACAATCCTTTTGGCACCCAATTATTTCAAATCTTTCAACCCCAATATCAATGCTTCATATTTGGCCATGTTATTTGTGCACTTAAAAACAAGTTTGTAAGAACACAATTTTGAATCTCCTTTGGGGTGATTGATCCATAAGCCAACTCCTTCTCCCTCTTTGTAGGTAGCCCCATCGAAACTCATATTCCATATCTGATCTTCTGCATTATCATGTTTCTCTGAAAACTTATCACTCTGCTGATCAGACCTCTCTTTGTCAGCCATATCAATTTCTGGCTCCTTTTATTCAAAACACAGGTCATTGAAGAAAATGGAATACCCCAACTCATTTTCCACATAGTATATGGGATGATTACTAGGCTGTGACTTGTTTTTGACCATGTATTTGAGCAAAAAATCTCTGTACAATCTTATGTCTTGACCAAAGACAGGGATAGTGGCATATGGAATTTCCATCTGGAGAGTTCCCTTTAACTTTACAGCCCAAGAAACATGCCAAAATTGGGAGGAATATCAGCAACCACTACATTCATAACCATGTTTTTTGTTGGGATCTGTGCCAAAGAGACCACCATATCTTTAATAAGACCCAGGCACTTCACCTTCCTAGAATCAAAAGAGAACAGGTCTTTGTAAGGCCTTGTGATGTCTAGGCCTAGTTGGTCCATGACCACCATGGGCATTAAGTTATGAGATTCTCTCGAATCCAACATGGCATTGTGCAAAGTCATATAATGGATTTTCAGGTTGACATAGAAAGGGGGGACTTCTTCATTATCACTATTTTCTTTTACTATGGGTCCAAATAAGATGGCAGGGTGATCATGTTGTATGTTCAGGGTATCATAAGTTTGTTCCATCTTAAGAATCTTGATAATCTGATTTCTGTATTCGTTATTCTTGATTAATTCATTGAATGGTACAGGAATTTTGATCTTGGCCATCTCACTTTCAAAATTAAAAGAGGATGGGGTTTTCTCTACCTCTTTGGTGACTATTTCTTTCCTCGCCTCTAATGTTTTCCTTTGGGGCTCTTCTTTCTTCTTTCCTTTGTCCACATTACCCTTTGTAGCAGAATCCTTTGAAGAAGAATCTTTTGTAGAAGATTCTTTTGCAGAAGAATCCTTTTTGGGATGACTTGAAGAGGGTATGTTATTTTGAGCTTCTTTGTTTGGGTTTCCCTTTGGAGGTTTTCCTTTGGGAGGATTTCCTTTTGGAGGGTTTCCTTTCGGAGGGTTTTCAAGCACTCTCTGATTTCGAAGATTGTATTGTCTCTGGAATTGCATGATCTCATCCTGCAATACTGCTTGGTAATCTTCCATTTCCACCGATAACCTTTTCTCCAAATCTTGCATGAAGATATCATTTGCATCCATGAACTGATCATGTTCTTCTTTAGTAAAAAATACCTATGTTTCTTTATCATCACAACAGTTCATGTCGTCTTCAAAATATCCACCATAATTCTCATTTACATAATTATTTTGGAAAGGAGGCCTTACCTGTTGATCCCTATGATTCCCTTGATTTGTCTAATTTGCTTGATTCGCCTAATTCACCTGACTTCCCTGATTCCTCTTATCTCCTTGATTTGCCTGATTCCCCTAATTTCTTTGCTCTCTTTGTCTAATTTGTGGGATTTCTATTCTCCTCGAATTTTTGGGTGGAATGTCAACTTGTTCTCTAGGGTTAGGCCTATTATAGAAGGCCATTCTTTCCATCATCCTCTCCATGGTTCTCGTCATTGTTTCAAACCTTTCTTTTGACATTTTGGAGGTTGAAGGTTGTGCTTTATATTGAGCTTTGTTCATATCCCTGCCAAAGTTAGATTTTATATTTACTGAATCCATTATATTCACTTTGACTTCTATGGCATCAGTCATAATATCATCCAATGTAGGAGACCTTCATTCTCTCAATAACAAAGCAAAACCACTTTCAAAAGAATCAACATATCTGAGCTAGGCAACCTTAGTGGGGGGTTTACCTCTACAGGAATCAAATTATAGACCTTTAAGAATCTGACTGAAAAATCCTGCACTGTCTAGTCAGGTGACCTCTTCATGTTGTTATATTGGGTTAACAACTGAAGGGGATTTTTCTTGTCGCCCCATTTTTCAAGGAAGTTGGTTTCAAAGGCCTCAAAATCTATGATACTAGCTGTTGGAAGGGCTCTGAACCACTTCCTCACTTCTCCTACAAGACTTTGTGTAAACAATGTCATTTTTTCATCTTCAAAGTACACTTCTTCTAAGTCTATTAAATCATTAAAACAATCTAGGTGCTTCTGGGCTGATATGCTACCTTCAACATTATATAGTTTGATCCTTAGGCTATAATCTTGAGGTAAATCATGTAGATGAGCAGGCAGTACGAGAGGAGAAAATCTAGCTGCCATGGCTGCTGTGAGGGGTCTGAGAGGTTGTTGGTTATGAGTGTGAATCACTATAGTCTTGGCAGATGCAACTAAAATCAAACCTTGTAATTTTTTTCGTCAATGATGGCCTCGCTTAAACAAGATTCAGATTTAGTTCTGAACACAGTTTGTTCAAATTTCATATCAAAATCAAGGTATTCAATGCTCGTTACTCCATCCTTGGGTAAGGATAGACACCGGTTTAGACACAACACAGGGGTTACTGGATTTTCTTTTCTTTTATGTATAATCTTTTCAGGATCAGACACATGGATTGCAGCTTCTGGGTCTGGGTTGCTCCTGATGTGAATTCTCTTGACAGCTAGGATTTCTATCTCACAATTCTTGGTGCAACTGGTGTATTGGTCACATAGTCACCAAGGAAAAAAGTGTCTCATCCAATAAGGTATTTGATCCATTTTCACCCTCAGGGATCAAAACTAGAGCTTCAATTCATTTTTCCTAGGGAAGATTTCACTTTCGTTCCTCGACAACGGTGCCAGAATGTTAACACTCTGTAAATTTTTTCCGATTGATAGAAAAACGATAGAGGTAACTGTTTCAACCAACTTTAGAGCTGGGAACTAGCCTTCTCAACTCAGAGAGGGCTCTCTTGTGTCACTTGATGTTTCTTTGGAAATTAGTGGCTAGATTTGGTTTGTTTTGGGGTTTTTTATAAATTTGTTGGCAAGGAAGGGGAGGGACACTCAGGGATATGAAGTTGAAATTATGAAAGTGAATGAAAATAATGACTGGCTAGTAGAACTCTCCAAAGGATAAAGGCTAAATGAGGCAATGAATCTGAGCTACAAATTGAGTTTAAGCGAAGTGTAGGAAGAATGAGAAAACAAATACTGCATCAGAGCATTACTGAAATGAATTCTGAATTAGTTAAGAAGAAACACACACATTTTAAATTGCTTAAGACAAGAGCTCATAAGATGAATTATGGGCCTTTAACTCTCCAATTTAAACAAAAGAAAATGTAAATGGAAATAAAGAACACAGGAAATACATACAATGAAAGGAGACAAAACTCATATCACCACCATTAGAATCTTTTCATAGAGACTTCAAAAGCTTCTACACATGTATTCAATTCAGCTCCAGAAAATTACAATAGAGTTCAAAAACAACAAAAAATTTCCCTTGCACTTCTGCGAACATTAATTCATTCAGAACTTCCAATACTTATATAATTCGATTACAATGGTTGAACCAAAACATTTCAGCTTCTAAAACTAATTACAATAATTTCAACTGATAGTCTCCGCATGTGAACCGATTTTCAATGATTAACAAAAAGCATTTCAAAAAATAATGGTTGATTTCTCCGACTGCTCGCCTTTCGTCCTTTCCGTCTATATTTCTCTGACCTTCTTTAGAAATCACCAATCTGGTGACACCTCGAGGCTATTTACTGGTTCTTGGAAAACTATATTTTGTCTTACCTAGCCGCACGATCTCTTTCCATTGTAAGTCCGAAGGAATCTCATAATCCATCATTTCTTTTATCAAGATATCCAAATTGATACAAGTATCATAATTCATAGTTGGAAGCCCAATATTCATGGTTTTAAATTGATTTAAGATCTCAAAGTCTGTGGTCAAATATTCTACCAGACTTGGTCCTTTCAAGTTTTCCTCTAGGCCTTCAAATTTGGAATGATCTACTCTTCACTATGTGAGGAGGGAGTTGTATTTATCTAGGTCATATAATTTCCCTTTTCCATCCCAAAATGATGGGAGGCCTTTGATAAATAATTTCTCAAACAGATCCTTGAATTCCTGTATACTCTTCTCCATCTATGTGGCTTTGGTCTGAAATGACTTGAGCAAATTGTGCTTAGCAATGATCCTCCTGGCCCAAATGATCAGTGTAGTCCTGTCTTTCACCCCAATGGTCTGAAGTTTAGTAGTAGGAACGCAATTCAGCAAATTTATAGCATTTTGGGCCCACTCTGAGGGCCTTTTCGCCAGTGTCTCATTCACCATGGTACATCTGCTTCGGGCGGTGATAGCCATGCTATCTTTGTCATATATGAAATTCAAGTACACCCTGAACTTAGTAGCTTCAACAACAATAGAATTCCAGATTACATGTTTAGCTCCTTGCAAAAGTCCTTTACCTTTCATCCTCATTTTCAACTTGCTCACTCTTTCTTGCAACTCTTGATTTTCTTTTTGGAATTGGGCCATATTCTCATTCTTCATTTTCATTTCTTGCTGCAGCTTTTCTATATCTCCCTTAAGACTCTTGATTTCTCCGTCCTTCAGGCTAACTTGGGACATATCCTGGATGATATCTTCGGTGTTTGAATCGACTCCTATTGTGCTAGGTACAACTGCAACTCTGTTTGATACCTCTACTTGTCGTTATGACCAATTCTCTTTTTCCTTCTCTAGCTGCAATACTTTGTCTTTGTAAAGTGCTTCCTGCTGAAATGTCTCTTTTTCTTGTTCTAGAACAATCATCCCTGGTGCTTGTGGATGCTCTATGGCAAACATCTTTAGCCTCTTCTTCATGCTTTGAATCATCTTGTATTTTTCATCTAAGTAAGTTTTTACCCCTTGAGGGCCTTCAGATTCCAATCTTTTGACTTGAGTTTGCCAGGCTCTACTGGATGCTTTTTCTTTCTTCAATTGTCCTTCCAACTTGAGTGTATGGGTTTTTAGCCTTGCAACCCTCAAACTCAGACTTAGGTAGTATGAATATAGCATGTCATTGGTATTTACGCAAAATTTTACCTTGTCTGCGGCACTAATATTTTCATAATGCAACTTAATTTTGGACACTTTATCCTCATCATCCACTGCTATGTTGAATGTCTTTCTTTCTACATCCCTGACTGGGAACAAGGAAGACCTATTCCAAGAAACAATTTCTACCTCGGGAATCAAATCTCTTATTTCACTCATGGTCAAGCTCCCTTTCTCAACATATTGATTTTCTAAATCTTCTTTGGACTGGTAGAATGCCCCATGTGTCTTATCAAATACATGTTTCTTGCTGCTGAAATCCCTTGAGTTGTCTTCACTCTGTGGCATGCTTTTTGTACTAGCCTGTACTTTTTTGGTCCTACTCTCCACTATTTCCATATTCATTTGCTTGTTAGGTTCTTCTTCCTCCAGGTTTACTATATGTGGAGACTGTGCGGTTTTCATTTTCTTGAGAAAAATTTGCTGACCACTAGAGCCTAGGGCCTCTGAACTGCTCCTTTTTCTATAAACACTGATCTTGGGAGCTTTAATAATCATCTTTGGATTATTTTTCTGTGTCTGAGTCTGTTGTAGGGTTGACCCTACTTGTTGTGTCTGATCAGGCTGCAAAATGACTTCCATATCTGCATAGGTTTCCAAATTTTCCAACTTATCAAAACCTTCGACATACTCATGTTCATAAGGGCCTTGTTTGCTCATCAATATTCTTTTAGATATGACCTGGTGTGGATCATATTTACTCCCTTGTATCTGTGCAAATTCAAACTCCTTGAGTTTGGCCTGGATCTGAGGAAAGCAAGATCTAGTCTTCACAACAAAGGGTCCTATTATGAAAGGAAACTTTATGTTAGACGCTTTGTTCATTTTCAGAAATCATTCTATTTTTGAGATGATTATTTTCCTGATGAACTCTAGGGAAAAGATTCTGGGAGTCATAAAAACAGGTAGAAGGTAAGGTCCCTCTTGGTAACCATACACCCAAATTATAGTAGAGTGCATGAACAACGCCCAATATCCCACTCTATTCTCTGGATTGGGCTGCATATAACTTTTCATTTCTTCTAAAACCCTTGGCAGGATGGTGTTGAAGATTAAGCTATAAACCCTGGACATGATCTTATTTATAAAAATGAGCATCATGATCCTTTTTCATTTAGTCAAGATGAATGCAGCTTCAGGGAACTCTGTCTTGTTTGCTTCTAGGAACATTTTCAGCAACTGTGTGTAGTACCCGAAGTGCCTTAGAGATTAGAAATTCACTAGCTTCTTGTGTACATTATCAACTATGAACTCTTCGAAACTGATACAGACTGATGGACTGGACTTTGACTGAAAAAAGGTCAACAGAAAACCCAACATGACCTCTACTACAAATTTTCTGTTATCCAAACCTAATATTTGACTGAGTATGGAACAGGCCCACTAGACCTCAATAACCATGATGCTTACATGCATAGGCAGTGACAGACTCTCAGAATGATGTTTGTGTTTAACAATGGTCTGCAAAAATAGGGTTTTGACCTAGGGGGAACATTCTTTGTAGACTATAATTAGTTTATCTTCCTTGAAGGGTTCAGATGTTGTGGGGGAAGATTTTGGGGTACCAAGGGTGTGTCAAACTAACGGGCTATCCACTCTGCATAGGACCTCTGACCCTAACCTATTTAAAACAACCTTTTCTTCTTGCGAGTATTGCTCGACACACTAGCTTATGAATTGTGGGAAAGGGAATGTGACTTCGACGATGTAAGGGACTATGGAGGCTTGAACCTCTTCGAGGAAAGGTATTCGTCTTCCTAAATTATCTAAAAAATTGGCTCTAGATACAGAAATGGGTGAGATAGTTATCTCTGTGTCAAATATATCAGAGTCTCTGTCAATTAGGGATTTTTCTTTCGAGGCAAGATCTTGTTCTGTTACAGATAAATGACAGGATTCATGGCCATGATGAAAAATACCTGAGAATGAGTGAAGAATGCACTATTATAGTTCATTGTTGAGCTTTAGTTCGAACGAAGTGTTTGCGCCAATTTTCAAACGTTCAAATGATTTGAAATATCATAAAATAATGACCCGAGCCCTCCTTTATATACTCCTCTCGATATCGGGGATGAGACAAAGCAGTTTGGAGTAGACAACTTTTCTCCTTGATATGCCTCTAGTGGAACCACATGTTCGCAATCTGAAACCATGGTATTTCCATTGGCCCGCTCCCAAGCAATTAAACTTCACGCAAGTTCTCCACCCGATGTAGCTGCTAACCGTTGATCTCTGATGCCTGAGATCTGTGACCCGCCAGGTCCCATCAACCTTGCACCTCTGCTAGAATTAACCATATTTCTCTATATGTGTCTCTTCCCTCTAGTTTATCATGCCTCTACACCTATTTATCCCTCATCTAAGTCTTGATACTTGGATTCCATTGAAAAATTGTTATGGTTATAATAGATACAATTGTCGCGACTCATGGGCTTCATCCCATGTTTCGACTCAGGGTTTACCTTCTTTTGGGTCGAGTGGTATTATGATTTTTCTGTTGCTACCTTTCAATTTAATTCTATCCCTTTAGAGGGAGATTGTGTCCCACGTGTTTCAACGCCATGGTCTTCCGAATAATGTGAGATATGTAGGGATTCCTTCAACCAGATAAATTACTTCGAAGTCAACTCTTGTGGGAATTCCCATTATGGATTTCATGACACTTTTAAGTGCGCCAATTGGTTCGATGAACCTATGATCTACTACTTTTAAGAAATTCGTTGTTGGATGTAGTAGGGGATTTCCAAATCGAACCCATGTTTCTCTAGGGAGGATATTTACTTGTGAACCGAAGTCTACTACAACTTATTTGATCATATGGCCATCTATTTCAAATTCAACTTGCGGGTCAAAGTCACTTGTATTCCTTTCTTGAGACAACTGCCAAATATTTTTTGCTAGTCTTTGATCTTGTTTGTATTCTCTTAGGCTGCTTAGCAAGTCGATGAGACAACCAACCGACTTATTTTCTTATAGTAATTGGAGAAATTATTCTAAAGTAGTTTATAGAACACTTGAATTTCCTCTGTTATTTAATTTATCTCGTTTAATGTTTTTAAAGAGTTTCATTGCTTCTCTCATTAATATTTCTTCATAATTTGGTTCAGGATATGTGTTTTGGTCCCCCCTTTGTAGACTTGAAGGGTCTGGGTAGATTTCTTCACCCACTCCCGATCGTGTTACTACATGGAGATTTTTTGAATTTAAGATCTCTTGCTTGGGCATTGTATGCAAGAGGTTCACGTTCCTCTTATTCATTACTTTATCTAATGAAATTGGATAGTATTCAAGGGAGTGGTCCCCCACTCCACATATGTTGCATAAATTGAGATCAGTTCTTTCCTTAATTTGGAAATTAGGACTTATATGGTTGTCCTTCCAACAATTGAAACAATAGTAACAACCTCGACCATGTCCTTTGCTGAATGGTCCTCTTCCTCCTTTTCCTTGGCCTTAATAACCCCCACAACGTTGACCTCTATATCCATTTCCATTTCCTTGGTTAACATTATGGTCGACCATCTGTGTATGGTATATTGATCCGATGTTTGTTATATTTTTCCCATTTAATGTACGTTCTTGTGTTGAATGATTGTTCTCCTCATAGGCATGGCACCATTTTGGTCAAGAATTCCTTAAGTGATGTGGGAAGCTTCTTGTCACATGAATTTTTATAGATTTGTATATGTCACAGAACATTTAAATTTGGAATTGTCGGATTGCTAGATCCAGTGAATCACATAATTATTGATAGTGTTGATGTTCCTTCATAATACATTTCTATGTGATGGGATTTTTTTAGTGCTTCTTCACATGATTGGATGTCATATATGTGTAATGGTGTTCAATTTTTTTGTAACTTTCCTACCACATATCATTGTACAAGCAATTTTTCTTCAATTTCATAATGAATTTGTATTAAAAGGAATTTAAATTTTTTTTCATATTCATGGATGGATTCACCCAAACTTTGTTTGATTTCTTTTAGTTTATGCCTGAGCAAGTGGCTTATATCTTGCGTTTTGAAAAATGTGAGCAAGATTTGTTTTATTTTTGCATGATCGTTTTTTATTACATGTAAAGTTCATGAACTAGGTGAGGGCCCTGGCTTGAAGTTGATCCAGATGGATATCGATGGCCACCCACCTATTCCACTGGCTCAAAGAATAGTTTCCATTTTGGAAGTTTTTTTTACAATTTTTGGGTCCCAAACTTTCGGGGTTATTTTGAGGCCCTAAACGACGTTTTTTTGTGATTTCCAGTGCTTACACAGTATGCAAAGGAAGATGTTATGACGAACATAATATGTACTCCTCGGTTATAACTTTCCAATGGTGTATTGAGCAAGCCAAACAAATATCGTATGCAAACTTTACACCCTCAGGAAGTTGACATATCAACTACCCCCATCAGGGCCCACAAACCTTTTGGTGTTTCATCTCCCAGGGTTAGGGTTTTGGATGTTTATGGTTTTCTCATTTATTTTTTAAGTTAAAAATGCCTTTGGAGCCTCATTGTTCTCATATTATTGTGAATGAGTGTATCCATCACATATCTTCTCATAGATAATCTTCCACCATTCGAGCAAGCTTGTTTCAATCTACATTTTTACAGCTTTAGCAGGTACTCTTTATTAATAGAAGTCAAATTTTACTAGATCTCTGTGTGTTTCTTTGCTATACATTTGTATTTCATTTCGATCCATTTACAAATATAGATCAGTGGTATCAGAGAAGTTTTCTCTTTATTTTTTTCTTTCTGCATGTCCCTAAAGAGGTCAAGGTACAAGGAGTTGGAACTCGAAGTAGTTGAGCCCTTGCAAGACCATCCCCACCGATCACGACGACCTCTTATGGAGGAATAAAAGAGAGACGATGGAGCATGAGATCCTTTTAAATTGTTTCTTGAGGAACCCCTCATGTGACAAATGAATGAGATGATGGATAAATTTGCACAGATCCTTCGACGACTAGAAACATGCAACACATCTTCGTGAAGTGACCCATTTTGAGGTCCCACCCCCTTCAAGGTACAAGTGAATTTTTATATCCCCTTATTTGAAGGCCATATAGATGTGGATGTTGTAGATAAATGGTTGAATCTGCTAGATGGGTATTTTTCGGTCTATAATTTTTCCAGTAGAGAAAAGATTACCTTTGCACTCCTTAAGGTTGTCCCCCATGTCAAGGATTGGTGGGATAATTATTGTGAGAAAAAGGCCACTAAGGAATATTCAATATTTTCCAGTCACACCCACTTGGTATTCTTTCGGGGTTGATATTAAGGAACAATACTACCCAGTTGGAAGCTACGATGATCAATATACAAAATGGACCACACGGTGATAGGAAAGGGACCAGACAGTACCAGAGTTCACAAATATCTTCCATACCTTGTGCACAAAGTTGGGTATCAAAGACACTGAATGACATATGGTGCTCAAGTAACATGGATGTCTGCATAGATACATCCAAACATAAATGGATTTTCTGGACATCTCATCATTGGACTTGGCTTATTGATATGTTGTCAAAATCGAGCAAAAATTTAAACAGAAGAAGCAGGAGTTTGGATATGCAAATTCCTCACAGTAGAAGTAGATCAATGGCAACACCAGACCAAAGAAAAAAGGACAAAGAAAATATGGACCCCCTCAGGACAACCAGTCTAAGTTGCAAATAAAGAAGGGTATTTAGAAGATGAATAAAGACACTAGGAAGTGGTATGAATTCCATAAAATCCCCTAGCATAACACCATTGAATGTCACTCGAAGCAGTCGTTGGTGGTCAAGTTGAAAGCCTTAGATTCAGAGAAATGTTCTAACTATGAATCAAATCCAAGCAAGGGGAAGCATATCATTGATGCATAACCTAGTGCCACTGTCGCTACCACCAAGGTCCAATCAAGTGAACTAGAAGAACAGGAGGAAGATGAATGCCTTTTTCACTCACATATGTGGGTGAAGGGTGCTTTGCTACATTTCATTGTCAATAGAGGAATTCAAAAAACCCTAATATTAGTAGAGGTATTCAAGTGGTTGAACCTGCTGACGACACCACACCAGGGATAATTTTAAGGATGGAAAATTATATTAAAGTGTAGAAAACTGGGCTAATCTTACTAGTCCTTGATATGCAAAATGTAAAATGTTTGGTGATAGTTTTGTAAAAATATTCAAATTTCTAAGGATTTTATATAATTTCTATAAAATTTTGGCATTTTTTAAGGTAAAATAATTTTATTCTATGGAATTTGTGCGAATCATTCGAAGAAAAAATGGAATTTGGCGAATATGTTTTTGGGAAAACCATGGAAAATTAGCCCATCGATGAAATTTAGCCCCTAAAATCATCTATGCACCACACCTGCAGGCTTACACCATTGGTTGGGTCCTCCAAGGAAGAGATCTATGTGTCATCCAACAATGTTGTTTGTCCTACGACATCAAGCCCTTCAAGGATGAGGTATTGTGTGATATTCCCCCCCTTAAAGTTTGTGATGTTATTTTAGGAAAACCATACTTGTGGAAACGACATGTTGTATATGAGTATAGACCTCACAATGTTATTATTACTTTTGGTAGAAAATTGTACAGGATACTATATGTAGTTCTGCTTATCGACATCTCTTTGGTCTATACTAAGCAATGCAGAAAGGTCATTTCGCTGACTAGGAATTTTTTCTTCTTCATGATTCGGTCTCAAAGTTATCAGAAGGTTGTAACCACATCCATGGTCTCTCTCTAATGGAAAATGAGGAAATCATGTGATAGATCCAAGATCTGCTTCAAAAGGGGCACATCTAACCTAACTCCTTACCCTGTGGGAGCCCAATTGTACTTGTGTAGAAGAAATACCAGACTTGGGGACTCTTCATTGATTACATGCCCCTAAAAAAAATCATAGTCCAGAACTGGTACCCAATTCCCTAAATTGACGACCTTTTTTACCATATTAAAGGAGCCAATTTTTCAGTAAGACTGACCTGAAGTTTGGCTACCACCAGGTCCCAATAGAACAAACTGATGTATGGAAGAATACTTTCAAGTCCAAAGAAGGTATTTTTAAATGGCTAGTCATGCCCTTTGGTTTGACAAATTCTCTAGCAACTTTCATGATATTGATGGACGATATATTTTGGCCTTTCACTAATTCTTTTGTGGTGGTATATATGAATGATGTTCTCATCTTCAACAAGAATTGGGTAGAAAACTTGCAACATATTCAGCAGGTCCTTCACACTGTGCGACAACATAACCTATATGATAACTTGGAAAAATTCTCCTTCAAAATGAACATGGTCCAATACCTAGGCTACATCGTTGATGAGCATGGTGTGCATGTGGATCCAGCCAAGATCCAATTCATTCGTGAATGGACATCCACAACCACACTAACCGAGCTTTGAATTTTCTTAGGACTTCCCAACTTCTATCCTTGGTTTGTTTTTGGATTCTCCCATATTGCATGGGCGCTCAACCAAGTGACCAAGGGTGGTGGAAAGGAAAATTTTGTGTGGGGGAAGTCAGAATATCAAACATTCGATGATCTAAAAAATCATTTGTGCTCAGCTCCAGTAATCTCCTTACTCGATCTGTAGTAAACTTTTGATATTGATACCAATGCCTCATACTATGTCATGGGCATAATTCTCACTCAACACGGTCATCCAGTGGCATATGATAGTGATACACTATCATATGTCGTCCATAAGTACCCCACCTATGACAAATAAATGAATTCCATTGTACAAGAATGTCAACAATGAAAGCACTACATTCTTTGGAAGGAGACAATCATTCACACTAATCACAAGCCTCTGTAGTTCATGTAGACACACCGAAAATTATAGAATGAACACCATAAAAAATGGTCCACATACTTGCAGTAGTTCCATCTCAGCAGCAAATATAAGACATGGAGCACCAATTATGTCATTGATTGCCTCAGTCAACCTCCAATTGCAACCTTAATCATAGTTTTCCACTCCTGTGGCCATGAGGAATCTGAGTGGCCCCAACTCTATAAGAGGGATCCTGACTTTACTACCACTTACCAGATGTTGGACACGAGTGCGAATGTCACTCACTTTCATCTTGAGGAAAAAATATTATGCTATCTGGACCACATATGTATTCCTTCAAATGAGCATGAAAATATGATTTGGGAATCTCACTATAGTGAGATGGCATGAAATTTTGGCATGGAAATGACTATGGCATTACTACAAAAGAATTTATATTGGCCGAAACTGTGCTAGGAAATCAACAAGTATATTAGGTCCTACATTACCTATGCCATTGCCAAACCAACCACTAAGAAGAAAGGCATGTACACCACTTTTCCTACTCTTGATAGTCCATGGGAATCCATCTCGATGGATTACATTCCAAGTCTTCCTTCAAACAAGTAGGAAAATGAATTTTGTTTTGTGGTGGTTGATCGGTTTTCTAATATGGCCATCCTAACAGCGTGAAAGAAGAATATCATAGCTGAGGTCATTGCCAAGATCTTCTTTAAATGGGTGTGGGTACACTTTGGGATACCACAAACCATAGTATCATATTGGGACAACAATTTCCTAATCACATTTTGTTCCAGCCTCTAGTCACTATTGGCACCAAGATCACCAAATCCACCACCTTCCCACTCCAAACTCATGGCCAGACATAGGTCACCAATAGAATGATCATTCGTATATTACGCATGAACAACTCCAAACATCCGTACACATGGGATGAAATTCTTCCCTATGTTCAACACACCTACAACAGAGCCCTTAATAGCTCGATCGACCATAGTCTCTTTCAGGTGGGGTTGGGATTTCAACCATTGGGTTCCATTGATGTCACGTTACCCCTTGCATCCACATAGGATGAATCATCCCATGCTCAATATGAGGCTGAAAAAGACACCAATTTTATTGAAAGGATTTATCACATCCAACAATAGGTTCATGATATTTTACAGAAATCCAATGCTAAGTACAAACAAATCCATGATCAACACCAAGTGTCGCACAAGTTTTAGGTGGGAGACAAGGTCTGGTTGCATTTGTAGAAAGAGTGCCTTACATGACCCCATCATAATCTTCATCCACTTCACTATGGACCTTACACCATCAACAAGGTTGTGGATGACAATGATTTTGAGCTAAGTGTTCCCCCCTTCCTTGGCCTACACCCAGTGTTCAATGTGGGCAACCTTCGACCATACTTCCCACCATTATTGGACACATCAGAGATCACAGAGAAGTTGAAACCGATAGAGATCAACCCTTACTGCATGAAACATACCTCCATTGATCAAATCAAGTACAATCATATTAAGGGAACTCACCAATAGAGGATCCAACTTTATCGGGTTTTCAAAGCAGGGCGACTCCTGCACCAAGGTAAGTGTCTCACCCACGACCAAGTTCAACAAAAGTTCCCCCATATGATAGGGGTGCTCAATGAAATGTAGAACATTTCTTAATAAGGGGTGAGGATTTATCCAAGTGGATATTGGTGGCCACCCACCTATTCCACCATCTTAAAGAACATTTTCCATTTTGGCAGTTTTTTTACAGTTTTTCGAGACCCAAACTTTTGGGGTCGTTTTGAGGCCCTAAATGATGTTTTTTGGGCTTGAAAACGCATAACATGTAAATAGAGGAAGATTATAGGATAAATGTAATATGTACTCCCCGGTTATACCTTTTCAATGGAGGATCGAGTGTCCCAAATGAATATCATATGAAAAAGTTACGTTTTCGGGAAGTTGACGTATCAACTACCCCCATCGGGGCCCACAAACCTTTTGGTGTTTCATATCCCGGGGTTAGGGTTAGGGTTTTATCATTTATGTTTTATGTTAAAAATTCCTTTGGACCCTCATTATAATCATCTTCTTATGAATGAGCGTAGTTGTCACATCTCTTCTTAGAGATAAGCTGCCACCATTCTAGTAATTTTGTTTCAGTTTGCATTTTTACAATTTGAGTAGGTCTTATTTATTAATATAATTCAAGTTTTACTATATCAATGTGTGTTTATTTATATATATTTGTATTTCATTTATTTTTATTTATAAATCTGTATCATAAGTGTAACACCAAATTGTTCCATTTGTTTTTCTTCATCGGTTATATCAACTACATCCCATAATTTATCACAAATGAACCAATGTCATTAGGGATCTTCATCACCTTCATAGATGGAGATATTATTGAGGCCCATTGTCATTTTATTGGAGTTTTTAGAGATTGGAGCTATTGCAATACTTTGGTTCTAGGTTGACTAGGAAGTTTATTTGGTCTTACTTCTCAGAGTTGAACTCTAAATACTTGACTCAACCAATACAATCTGTCACTGCTCTTCAAGAGGAGTGTATTTTATTTATAATTGTGTTTTTTCTTTTCTTGGGGTTAATCATTTGTTTGACAACCTTTGTCTATATATTTTACGAATCCTCCACTTTGAGATTATGTTGATTCATTTTCACTATCTGTTGATTTCGAATATTCAAGTAGTATATTCGGGAGGGGGGCACAGTCTGTGAGATCTGTTATATGGAGGTGTATGTCCTCTAGTAAATTTTAGATGTTTTCTCAATCTTTAATTATAAGTGTGTCTCTGATTTGACCATTGTTATCAGTTTGGAACCACACCTTTGGGGACTAAGTGTCCACATGAAGTCTTTTATGGAGGAAGTATGCAATGTGTGGGATAGGGATTCCTTTGGCAAAAATTCAAATCGTGGGTCCTGAATCATTGATCTCCATACTATCAACTTGGTCAAATGCTTGTTTGGTGCCACTGATTTCCATACTCATTTGCAATATTTTACTCCTCCTAGGAGCCATCAGGGCACTATCGAGGGATACTCCAACGATATTCCATGTATGGGTAGGTTTTGTATCTGAAATTGTAGGATCCCTTTCTTTTCATAACTCTTCTCACCTCTTTTTCTTCTTGTCCCACTCCAATTTTTGAATATTTGTTGAAGGTTTGTGGGTCTACATTCAACGTGAATACTTCTCACTTGATTTGGTTATCTTCCTTCCGACTTCATACATTTTCGAATTAGGTGTGCTTGAATCAACTTATATCATCTCACGGGTTTTCCAAACCCCCATTGTTGGCCTGAATTACTCACGATCAATGGTGTTACTCTTTCTGGATGATTTCATTTATTCAAAAAATAATCACAATCTTCTCTTGTATCATTATAGTTTGTTTCCATAAATTCTTCCCACTTTTCTTATTTTTCTTACCAATTGGAATTTGGAGGAGGATTTGCCAAGAGGGGTCGGTATTCAGTGATATCTCTGAATCCCTTTTCTAACAAGAACATATGAAGCAAGGATGGAATGATGCATAGGAAATATTCATGCAATTCAATATAGAATTTGTTTTTGATAGTTTTGACTGACTCACTTTCTTCAATCGCTTGTTCTTCGATGTAATCACTAAGAATTGTCTCAAATGACTCATTCAGATTTGTTCTTCCACCATTTATTATTTTTTGAATCAATTTTTCATTCGGAGTGAGTTTTCACATTGGGTGCTTTATTGAGGTATCGAAACAATGCTTTTGGAATCGCTTCCAAGAATCATTTGTGTGTTTTAGAGAATAACTGTGTGCGCGCTTTCTACGAGAAATAATCGATTACACCTTGCATATATTTTAATACAATTATTATTTTTTCACTACTACCATTCATGTATTTATTCTAAATTTAACATCTATGTTTATTTGACTTTATTCGTTCTTGAGTTCAGAACTACCGAAAATGTAACCAATGTTGTAGTCTGAGGGAAAGCATGAGAAGTTATTGATAGATCCTTAAACAGAGAAAAATATATTATGGAATAAAATACAAGTACACATAGAGACATAATAAGCATACACAAGAGGTGGGAGAACCATCAATTCATTTTATTAGATATATAAAAAAAACCTCTATCTCTCCATTACATAACCATATGTGTGTGTTATACAATTATCAGTTGGTTACACTTCTTAAATACTTGGTCGGTCGACTCTAATTTTTTGTTCGATTGACTTCCCTAACTTACTTCTATAATCGACTTGGATATTCGACTGACAGGTCTAGTCGACAGAGATGACTAGCCCCTATAATAGACACAATGAACCACAAGTGCATATGTCCTTTAGGTTGATTCAATATATGTGGACCCATAATGGAATTGGGTTATGTATGATTGCCATGTATATGGAATTTCTTATTATTTATTCATGATCATTGAAAAATTATATTTGATACATTGTCTATATATGTGTACAAAGACAAGGAAACATTTTCCAAATAATACTACAAATGGGAAAAGGGTTGTATGATGAGATGTGACATGTATACCATCAGGGAGAGGAGTTCTAGGTTGCCTATTACTATCTATTATCCTCCTTTCCATGTGATGGGTTCAAAAACATATGTTTTAATTTATTTTTTTGGAGGTTACATTTTTTTGTAAGGATAGGTTGCAAATTCTATCACTTACAAGGTATTTCTAAGCAGAACCCAATAAGGTGTCAATCCTTATTCTTCAATGACCAGTGGTGAATGAGTTGTAGTAATTTCAATAAAAATTAAGTATTTCATGCGATTCTCCTCATCTAACAATTATACACCACTATTAAATATAGAATCGCTTCTACTATTATTCTTGCCGAAAATTAAACCACGATCACAACCACAATCACAAAGTGAAATATCAAGAACACATAACACAGAAGTTTTACCGAGAAAGCGTAAAGCTAAAAACCCCACTATCATATATTATGTATATCATGAATCATGAAACAATCTCATACAAAACTCTAATCCAAGATCTCTCAGTAAAATACAATCATTTCACACTGTCATACACAAATCAGCAAATACATGTGCCAATTCTCCATGTCCAGACAACCTGCCTCCTCTGCACAATCTCTGCAATTCAAAATTATTACAATTGAAATTACGAATTGCCTAGTTTGCACATGCTCATAAGCATATCCACTGCATGTGTTATCAAATCACAACTGATAGCCAAACTGTCCCTTTCATTTGTTATCTCAACTGGGTCTCCACTGGATCTGACATGCATGTAGTTAACCGTGGAGAATCTTCAGTTGCATGTGAGTTCACCGATTAACTGAACTCTCACTAGTGCATGTTTGGTTACAACTAGTACAATTGATCTTAACTCACTTAACTACACTTATAGTTCTGTTACAAATCCAACTCACTCAGTTATGAATGAAATAATAGATTAATATTTATTGTCCAATTTATTTAAGGGAAAAGAAAATTAGACACATGTTTCTTGTTGACTTTTCAACACTCCCTCTCAACAAGAAAGGGATTATCCTTCACCCCAATCCTGTCTCTATGATATTCAAATTTTCTCCTGGTGAGCGCCTTCATCAGAATGTCTGTATCCTGATCTTCCGTAGGAATGTATTGAAGCAACATGATCTTCCGTTGCACACAATCTCTGAGATGATGATACCGGATATCTATATCCTTAGATCTGTCATGAAACACAGGATTAATCGAGAGTTTAATGCAACTTTGATTATCACAATAAATCATTGTCAGATCTAAATGAGAACCAAACAAACCAAGCAAGATCTTCCTCATCCATATAGCCTCACATGCATCTTGACTCGCTTCCATGTATTCTGCTTCCACTGAACTGAGTGCCACAGATCTATGTTTCCTGCTATACCAAGAAACAGTTGTAGATCTGATACTAAGGATCCCCCCTGATGTGCTCTTTCTGTCCATTGGGTTTCCTGCCCAATCTGCATCCGTGAAGCCATGCAACTTCACCTCATCCATCTGTTTGTACCATAATCCATACTTAGATGTGCCCTTTAGATATCGCAGGACATGCTTACCCGCCTTCCAAAAGAGTTTGGTAGGCTTAACCATCGCTTGACTTAGCTGGTTAACCGCATAGCAAATGTCCATTCTCGTGTTCACTAAATACATTAGCGAACCTACTAACTGTCGATAGACAGTAGCATCCACTACTTCTCCAGAAGTAGCATCCTCTTTCCTCCAGTTTCCTGGAAGAGGAGTATCCATGGGTTTGCAGCCCTCCATGTGAAACTTACCCAGTATCTCCCTTGCATACTTTCCTTGAGACACAAAAATTTCACCATCTCGCTGCCATATTTCCAATCCAAGGAAATAATGAAAAAGGCCCAAATCCTTCATCTCAAACTCCTTTGCAAGGTCCTCCTTGCATGAGTGTATCAGATGCTCAACACCAGTCAATATTAAATCATCAACATGCAGCACAATGATTAAAATCTTACCCTCCACCACAATTTGGTGTATGTTTGCATCCGTTTCTTTTTTGGTGAAGCCCAATCCGGTGAAATAGCTGTCTATTCGAGTGTACCAAGCATGGGGTGCTTGCTTCATCCCATACAGTGCTCTCTTGAGTCTGCACACATGCGACTCTCTGTCAAAGGTCTCAAAACCTTCTAGTTGTTCAATGTACACTTCTTCCTCAATGATCCCATTGAGGAACACAGTTTTTACATCCATCTGATGAATGCACCAACCCATCTGTGCTGAGAGTGCAAGGATGGATCTTATGGAAGAGTACCTTGCGACAGGTGCAAAGGTCTCATCATAGTCTATCCCCTCGATCTGTGAGAAGCCCCGGGCCACAAACCTAGCCTTGTATTTCTCCACACTCCCATCAACAGCTTGCTTTACTTTGTAGATCCATCTCGAACCTACCACTGATTTGTTGACCGGTCTTGGGACAATTTCCCATGCACTGTTTTTGACAATGTATTCATACTCCTCTACCATAGCATCAACCCAAGTGGTGTCCTGCACTGCTTCCTAAAAGGAAGATGATTCAGTCACAATACATTTTCTCATGAGATCCATGTATCTAGCAAATCGATCAGGAGACTGTCTCTGTCTGCACTGTGAAGTAGGGGCTCCTACATTCTGTGCAACATCTAGTCTCAATCTGTCAGCTTCTGTGGTGCGCTTTCTTCCATTTCTAATGGATGGATTTGCTTGAGTGGTTTCCTCCACTCCATGAACCTCTTCATGTGGCTGATCCACATCTTGAGACTCATCTTTGGGAACCAACAATTCCTCTTCTGCATGCAATTCTAGCTCCCTCTCAAGTGACAACCGCATGGCTTTCCCCTCATCGAATTTTATATCCCATCACATAACAGTCATCTTACTGTTTGGAAAATACAGACAATAATTATGGGGTGTTTCTGTGTACCCCACAAATATCCCAAATTCAACAGTCGGTTCCATCTTCTTCGTGGCATCCTTGGTCACATGCACATAAACAGATGAGCCAAAAATTTTAAAATGAGAAACATCAGGTTTCTTACCAGTAAAATATTCTTCAGGTGTACTCATGCCAAGTACTCTATGAGGAAAAATGTTCTACACATAAACCAAAGTATTGCATGCTTCTACCCACAAATGAATTGGTAGGACCTGATCATGCAACATCACTCATGCTGCACCCATGATCGTTTTGTTCTTTCTCTCTGTGACCCCATTTTGTTGTGGGTTATGAGGCGCTATGAGTTCTCTTAGAATTCCTTCTCTACTACAGAAGTCTTTGAATTTTTTAGATATGTATTCTCCACCATTATCGCTCCTTAGAGCTTTCACTTGCTTCCCCAACTTTTTCTCCACCAATGCTTTAAAATCACAGAACTTTGAGAATGTTTGATCCTTCTTCTGCATGAAGAATATCCAGCATTTACAAGAAAATTCATGAAAAAAAATAACATAATACCTATTTTTTGATGTTGAAGCAACCGAGAATGGTCCACACATGTCCATGTGAATTCTCTCCAGGATCACCGAAGCATGGTTCTCCTTTTCATGAAAGGTGGACTTTACATACTTCCCCAGGGTGCACCCCTTGCACTGATCTAACTGAGCAAGTGTTCCTCTTGGAAGTCCAGTAGATATTTGTTGCATGATCTTCAAGGCTCCATGATGAAGATGGCCCAATCTCCTGTGCCATAATTTTCCCTCATCCCGTCTCATCACTTTTTCTGCCTTGCCTATCATGGCACTGCAACCATCTACCTCCATCATGTAGAGATTCTTAACTCGAATCCCTATCTTCTTGACTTGACCTGTTGCTTTATGTCGCAGGTAGGATTTTCCACTGCTAAAAACAACATCATAGCCTCTGTCCTCCAACATTGCAACTAAGACCAAGTTTTTCTTCAGACCTGGAACATGCATAACATTTTTCAATTGAAATGGTTTACCTGACTCTCTATAAAAGGTAATGGTACCAATACCAGTTGCACTGTATCGTCCATCATCGCCCATCTCTATATGCATTCTGAGATCTTTCTCCTCCAATTCAATGAAAGACTCTTTATCTCTCGTCATGTGGAAGGAAGTGCCACTATCAAAATACCACACTGATCCCGATGCACTTGAAGCCATGCATGCGATCAAAGTGAAGTCAAGTTCAAATTGTGAGACAAGAGCCTCACCAGTTGCAGCTCCAGCAACCATCTTGTTCTTCCTCTTATGTGGACAGTTAGTAGAGAAATGCCCATGTTCGTGACAATGAAAACACTTCACTTTGGACAAATCCATCTTCTTGACTTTAGACTCAGATTTTGGATGGAATTTATTCCCTTTCCCTTTCCTTGCCTTGGAAGTCAAAGCATAATCCTATTCATCATCATGCTTTGATGAAGATCCATCTCTGGTGTTCTGCCTAAACTCCTCTTGCACTAGATCCGACCATAGTCGTTCCCAATCCGACAATTTTTCCCTTCCATTAACAGAGTCTTGATAACTGTGCCAACTTATGGAAAGTCCTAGGAGAGCCAAGCTCACCAAATCATCAGCAGCGACTATTATTCCCACACTTCCAAGCTCATCCCAACATTGGACAAACTTCGTGAGATATTTTGGAATGGTGTCGCCCTTTTCCATCTTGATCTTCCTAAGTTTATCTTTGAGCGCCAATTTCCTATGGTCGCTACTATTTTGGAACATATCTGTCAAAACCTTCCACATCGCATGTGGTGTGGTTTTCCCATGAAGACTTGAGACAATGTGGTATCGTACTCCCTCCAACAGAATCCTCCTTGCCTTTTCCACTTTCTTTTGCCATGCATCAAGATTTGCAGTGTTTGTCGCATCTGGCTTAGGAACATCTCTATCAATGTAATCCTTCAAGCCATTGTCTTCTAGTACTACCTCCATCCTTTCCTTCCAAGCAATGTAGTTAGAGCTGCCCTTGAGTGCATACTCCAACCTCAAGCCATTGAAATACATTTCGATCTTGAATCAACTATCGCACCAAGAAAATCTTGCAAATTCGAATGTTATCCAACCACAAAACTCAACTACTGCAACTTCTCTTGCCCTGGGAGGTTCGCACCCCACCTGAGAGCAACCTGAGGGAAGTTAGCACCCTGCGAATGTCTAGCCTGTGAACTCTCTAAGGAAGTTCTCACCATGCTAGTGTATAGCCTGCAAACCTTCTGGGGAATTTTGCACTGTACTTCACTGTGGGGTGAGAGAAGTTCGCACTTCTCCCTTAAACAGCCTGTGAGAATGTCAATGAAGTTCACAGCCTGCCTTTGAGTAGGGTGCGAGAATTTCTTCTTTGATAACTGTGCGTAGTCTATAGTACTAAAGTTCGCACCCTGCTAGAGACGAGACCTACGAGAATGAAATTATGTTCACACCTCACTTTCATGGCTCCGTGGCCTCCGTAGCTCTAATACCATGTAGAAATTTCAATACAAATTAAGTATTTCCTGCGATTCTCCTGATCTAACAATTATACGCCACTATTAAATACATAATCGCTTCTACTATTATTCTTGTGGAAAATTAAACCACGATCACAACCACAATCACAAAGTGAAATATCAAGAACACATAACACAGAAGTTTTACCGGGAAAACGTAACGCTAGAAACCCCACTATCATATATTATGTATATCATGAATCATGAAACAATCTCATACAAAACTCTAATCCAAGAGCTCTCAATACAATACAATCATTTCACACTGTCATACACAAATCGACAAATACATGTGCCAATTCTCCGTGTCAAGACAACTTGCCTCCTCTGCACAATTTCTGCAATTCGGAATTCTCACAATTGAAATTACGAATTGCCTAGTTTGAACATGCTCATAAGCATATCCAGTGGATGTGTGATCAAATCACAACTCATAGCCAAACTGTCCCTTTCACCTATTATCTCAACTATGTCTTCACTGGATCTGACATGCATGTAGTTAACCTTGATGAATCTTCAGTTGCATGTGAGTTCACTGATTAACTGAACTCTCACTAGTGCATGTTTAGTTACAACTAGTACAACTAATATTAACTCACTTAACTACACTTATAGTTCTGTTACAAATCCAACTCACTCAGTTATGAATGAAATAATAGATTAATATTTATTGTCCAATTTATTTAAGGGAAAAGTAAATTAGACA
>ML836589.1:104768-126193 GCA_009831015.1 Picea engelmannii | reverse complement strand
TGTAGGAGGTTCCTAAGATTGCAAAGATAAGGGATGCAGGCGCAAGTGAGTGTTGGGGCAGGGGCAGACCCGGGGTTCAACGCTACAACAATGCACCAAAAAAACCCTAAATACCATCCCTTTCGGCAACACCTGTGAAGCAGATGAAGTCTCACCCGAGGTAGAAGAAGGGGTGGTTGCGAGACTCAAGTGTCTGCAACATTAGTTGGGACACAGGTCTTTGATTATATCTCTTACAGAGCACTTAGAATTGATCATTCATCAATATTCAACCCTTATTATACTTCACAGATAGCACATAGCATCGCAGCATTCACTTAGATATAAGGTATCTTAGTACTTAGCAATAATAAAATAGATCAAATCCAGTAGATAAGCAGAAATCATATTCATACATATCAGATCTACTATTCATACACATCTAATGAAGCACAAAGCATAAGTATATCCATCTAAATATATCAAAGCACTTTGCAAAAGAAGGGATAAACACATCAAGTCAAAGCACAAAGCTTAACACACAAATTTACGTGATTCACCCCCACTCTAGGGCTACGCCCACCAAATCTTCTTCTTTATTAGCGTCTTCAATATGTTACAAGCACGGAGCCACCAAAACCTACTACGCATAGGACAAAAGATCTATGCAGCTTGCTATATCCGTCTTCCTTTCCTTACAACACAAATCCTTCTATATCTCCACACAGGGACTTGCACTAAGCTCTACAAGCCTATAGAATGCACAACACCTCGATCAAACAGATCCCATTTGGCATCTAGCGTATATCACATAGATACGATATTCCTCTCCATTACCCCTCTATTTATACATACAAAATGGGCCTAAGCATGGGTAAACCCACGGGCCAACATCCCTTTCCCATTACATATTCCCAAAACCCAAAAAGGGGCCCAAAAGTGGGCCAAGATTCTGTAATCTCCGCTTCGTCTGGCACTCCATCTTTGACAGGCTGTCAAAGTCCCAAAAACGGTCAAATATGACCAAGTGTTCCCAAAACTTGTTCAAGGGCCAACAGGCCCCCAACACTCACCTGTGACTCATCCCGAGTCACTCTGGTCTCAGTGATTCTGACTCGAATGCCTCAAGCTTGGCTCGAGCTGCTTCGACCTACTGAAATGCTATGACCTCTTTCTCAATGAACTCCTGGATGAGTGCGTCATTGACTAGCCCTTGTAGGCATTGTTCTACTGTGATAACGACTTGTTCAAGCTCTTCTCCTTGGCTTTCAACTTTGGTGAACAGCTGGCATGCCTTCTCTTTCACTTGTTGAATTCATTGAGATACTTCCATCACTTTGGTCTGGATCGTGTGGATCTATTGTTGGGCCATGCATTGCTTTGGAAACCTCTTCATTCTTTCAACAGGTGTTAAGGCCTTCAGCTATGCCTGTAGCGTATTTCCGTGTTGCTTTTCTTCCTGGAGTTGTGACTCCAGTGCCTGTAACTCTGGATTTTCTGTAAGGTTTTCATATGTCTAAGCAGTCCTGGAGCTCAGCTACTTGCACTCCAAGCCAAGGGATTTCATTCTGCCAAATGCGCTGCGAGCAATTTCCTCTCTTAGGTATCTGATTTCTTGAGGAGTCTTGGGTACGATACGAAGCTCCAGATCTGTGATGCGTTGCTGAAGCTGTTGGATTACTTCTTCGAGTTGCACCACCTGCTATGGGATTCGTTCCTCGGTTTTCACTTCTATGACTGTCACAGAGCGAAGTGCACTGTGAACCCTTTCCCGTACTTTGAGTTTCTCTGTGAGCAACTATTCCTTGTTTTTCTATAGCGCTTCTTTCTCTTCATCTGATTTTTCTTGTAGAGTAAGATTTTCCTTTTCTGCAGTGCTTCTGTGGTCCTCAAGGTCTTTCTATACTTGCGCTAAAGCCTGGGTGGCTTGTCTTGTCTCTTCTTGAGCTCGCCGAAGGAAAGCTTCGACTGTATCAACAATCTGATGTAGTTGGGTTGGCTCATCACCTAATTCTAGTGTTCCTGATGGCAGGGGTGCAGTGGAAACTGCGCGGCTAGACTGTATTTCTTGTTGTACTCCTTGAAGCTCATCCCTGATGCGGCTGAACACTTCCTCCTTCTTGGCTTCCTAATTTTCTGCTATCTCTAGTGAAGTATCATTCAGGGCATCGATTATGAAGTCGAACTCATCTAGAGTGAGAACAGTCTCAAACATGGTTCTGGTTTCCTTAGCTTTCTTCCTGGATGAAAGATTTGGTGGGGTAACCTTCCTTTTCTTGGAGGGATCCTCCTCCTCTCTAGGCGGTGTAACTTCACCTTTATTTTTCTCGAATTATGTTCTACTTGGCTCTCCACCATCACCTCCCTGCACAGGTGATATCGAAGTGGTCTTCATAGAAGTATTGTTGACATATTGAACTTCTTCATCTTCCTTGGTCTTACTTGGTGTAGGGGTATCATGCACAGGTTCTAGACTATCAATGTTAGAAATATCCGTGGGGTATGCTGAGCTGAGGAGGTCTGCCGACCACTCCTTGGTGATTTCTTCCAAGTATTCCTCTGTTAACTTATAATAGGATTGTAACTATTTCTTGTGCTCATCAACATGCATTGTGATGTATATAAAGTGCCTATCTGCGCTAAACTTCATCAGGGGCCAAAACCTGTAGAGGGTGTTCAGAGTGATGCGTAGTGTAGACTAGATTGCGATCTTCAATTGATTGTAGTAGGCATGGAAGATGACATTGGATTTACACTGCTTGTTCATATCACTCAAGTACCACAAGGTACTGAACTTCATAGCTAAACGCTCAAAGGGCTTGATATCCGAGAAGGTTGCACCTTTTGACATCTCCCATGCGATGAAAGATATCAATATGATAAGCCAGTTGAAGTGGAACTCATATCCTTAGTTCTGCGCTCCTCTATAATCAATATCTATCTGGTTCACGAGGTACTGCACCCAATTCATCTGTAGTCCTTATACGCACTTCCTGGTGAGGTCAACAATGAAGCCAGTTACTTGGGTGGGCCGGTTCTTGTGAACTAGCTTATCTGCGATCAGCTAACATGCGAGGCACACTGTGTCGCTATGGATAGAGGATACCTTGTAACCTCACGTACCCTTCTCTACATCTCCATAAGTTTCTTTGATTCACTGGGCTAATGCTTGGTCTGAGGTCCTTCCAGGGTAAAACTCCTGTGGGTCAGGGCCCTGCATGCTCAGCCCTGTGATCCGATTGATCAAGGTTGAATCCATAGTGATGCGATCGTTCAACCATAAGTAACCTCCGTCGTAGCAGGACAACAACAATTTCACACATGTGTTTACTTCCTGGTGTCGGTTGAAGTGTGGGATCTTCATCACAATGAGTAGTGTGGACTACGTGAGGTTCTGGGTCCATGGTTGTGGGATAATATTCTAATTATTTCCTTGGTCCTGGTCAAGTGCTTATGCGGGGCTAACATGTTGTAAGATTTCTAGTCTCCAAGCTTGAAGTCACTAAATTTCAGTGTTGTGAGCTTATCTTGGTCGACGTGAACTGTGCACACCCCTTTCAGAAGGTACGTAGTGATCACAACATATTCGAACTCTTGGGGTACACTGTCAAGGTTGATGGCACCACTCAGAGGGGGTAGATAGGCAGGTAGAATGCTTAGAATCAGCTTGGAATTGGTGAGGTCATATATGTTCTTAGTACATTTCTCATTGGCTGGATGGGACAAACCAGCATGAGCAGTGGATGGAGAGGCTTCTAGTCCTCTTGTGGATGATGCCTATAATCCTGTGGATAACCCTCACTCTGACATGACTCAGTTCTTATCTCCAAGAGAAATTTTCTTACGTATTCTTCGGTAGCGGTAAGCTCATCGGACATATGTGCTGAGGATAAAATAATTGGGTTCACGAAGGTCATAGACACTGCACTAGAGTGAAAATAAAGAGCGTAATGAGAACTGTATGCAATTGCTAGTCTGCAGGCTTCAAATTCTCAGTTGGAAAAAGTGTTCCTCGTTCATGGAGCGACGAGATAAATAGGCAATATTGGTAATGATTTACTTGCAACAGTTATGAGCCTTATTAAATATTATTTTGTTCGTTATGGCGTGGTCAACAGTCTGGTGGCGAACCATAAATGATTTTCCAATCGTTTAGAAAAGCATTTGAATGAATATATCCTCTTTCAAGGGCTATATTTCTTTTCCATAGCGAAGTGGCATATGTCGATGTTCTGATATCCCGACGAAGCTCCAATTCTGTAAAGTTTCTTTCTGCGAGGTTTCCTCTGGAACCTACTGTAACTTCTCAATATTGAGCTTCTTCTTATGTAGCTTCCTAGCCTTTTTCCATGTGAGCTTTGTCTTGGTGGTTCTTTTCCCATTCTAATTCTTATTTTCCTTGGGCATAGTCACTTCGCACTGCTGAGATCCTTTCTTAAGATTCAAGTGTATCACTTCTTCTAGGGTAGAAATTTCAACCTTCAGTATGTCTTCCGATGTTCCTGTAGCTTTGATATCTGGGCTTCTAGTGTTAGGTAGCTTCGATCTGTTCTCCTTTTCTTCAATCAACTGTGAAATCTTTCAAGTCATGAAATCTTTTAACTCTTGTCTCTTATGTTCTAAGACTTCTTCTTCTTCCTTCTTTCTAGCTTGATCTCTATTAATCCAATATTTTCCTAGTAACATGGTAAATGGGGTGTAGTCTTCAATGAATTTAATAATCTCAAAGTCTTTCTTTGTCGAAGTTCCATTGACTGTCACAGGTATCTGAGCAAGCTTTCCACATAACATCAACAGTTTTCCTCTGAATAGTTCTATTCCTCCTAATGAAGGGATCATAGCAGGCTTCCCTATAGCTTCCCAAGTTATTTCTGGCATAATGTTCACTTGTGTCTCTTCATCAAGGACAGAGTCAATGTCGAAGTCTCATATTCTTGCTTCAATGCACTCTTTTTCTTTGAAAATCTCTGATAGCCTAACATATCAGTGGTCATTCAGGGTATCTTTCATTTGTATCAATACCTTCTCTAATTCTTGTTGGGGTTCTGCCTCTTTTGGATTTCCCTTAGGGTTTTTCTGATTCAAATTCATTTCTTCCAGCCTAGTGATCATTCTAGGGAAATACAATACCTCATGGTCCATAGCTTTGAAACAAAGACAACTAGATCCTCTGCCAGGGCATTCCTTAGCAAGATGTCTAGGTCTTCTGCAACTATAACAGAGGGTCGGTCCTTTATTTATTTTAAACGATCCCCAACTTCTTCTATATTGCACACTAGGATCATGGTTGCTAATCTGCAAAAAACTATTTCTAGGATCCTGCATCCATTTGTTAGTCCAAACATTTTTTCTATGCATAGGTATAACATATATATCACTATTCTTATCAGATCTACTATATCAAACCTTCTTTCATCTATCAGTGCCCCATTTTTCAAACTAGGATAAACTCTATTAAACATACCTAGATCCATACCTTAGAAACAAAACTTTTCACTTATCTTACTTCTACAGAGCACAAATCCTCCAGATCTAAAAATTTTAACTACTCTTACCTTTATCAAAGCACTGAGCTTACAAATCTTACCTCTTTTCTGCAGATCTAACCTCTTTTCTTCAGAAACTTCCACTTTTACTTTTCTTAGAGCACAAAGCGTTTAGATCTTGCTTCTTTTCTTTAGATCTGGCCTTCTTTCTTTAGCACAGAGATTTTCAGATCAAGTAGAATGTTGCACACTAGGGCACGGATCCACGCACAGAGATTCCACAGTTTTAGGACAATCTTTGCACAAATATTCTTCTTCCTCAGTTCCTAGCAATCACAGTTTCAAGTCCCGACAATAGAACCATTTGTTGGGACAGGGGTAGACTCGGGGTTCAATGATACAACAACGCACCAACAAAACCCTAACTACCAGCCCTTTCGGCAACACCTGCGAAGAAGATGAAGTCTCACCCAAGGTAGAAGCAGGGGTGGTTGCGAGACTCAGGTGTCTGCAACCTTAGTTGGGACACAGGTCTGTGATTATATCACTTACAAAGCACTTATCATTGATCATTCATCAATATTCAACCCTTATTATACTTCGCAGATAGCACAGAGCATCGCAAAATTCACTTAGATATAAGGTATCTTAGTACTTAGCAACAGTAAAATAGATCAGATCCAGTAGATAAACACTAAGAATCTTCATACATATCAGATCTACTATTCATACACATCTAATGAAGCACAAAGAATAAGTATATCCATCTAAATATATCAAATCACTTTACAAAAGCAGGGATAAACACATCAAGTCAAAGAACAAAGCATAACAGATCCAAGTGGATATTGGTGGCCACCCACCTTTTCCAACTGGCGCAAAACAATTTTCTGGCAATTTTGGCAATTTACTATTTTTAGCAGGTTTTAACTTCCGAGGCCATTTTGAGGGCCCAAATGAAGGTTTTTCAAGATAAATGTTCTCAATGATAGATGAAGGCATGATTGAGCCCCCAAAATGAATATCCTCGACAATACCTTTCCAACGAGCTATCACACGCCAAAAATGGAGATCGTATGCAAAAGTTACGACCCCAAGAAGTTGATGTACTCACTTACCCAAACGGGGCCCGCATGACTTTTGGCACTTCATCTCCTAGGGTTAGGTTTTAAAATGTCTAGGGTTTTGGGCATTCCTATTTATTGTAAAAATTCCTTCAAAGCCTCATTGTAACTATCTTCTTGTGAATGCGAGTAGCTGTCACATCTCTTCTCAGAGATAAGCTTCCACCGTTCTAACGAGTCTTTCACTCTATATTTTTATAGTCTCTGTACATTTATTTCATTAATATAAATCATGTATTAATGTACATTTGTATTTCTGGTTGCATCTCTGACACATTTCTACTACATTATTGAATATCTACGATATCTCTGTGCATTTCTTTATTATATCTCTGCTCTCATTTTGTGTCGAAAATAATCTGGATCAGTGGTATCAGAGCAGGTTGCTCTTGATAATTTTTTTAGTGCATGTCCCTGACAACGTCTGAGTATAGAAATTTGGGTCTTGATCTTGTCTCTCTTGAAGACAATCTCTCTCGCACACCCAAGAAACCCTCAATGGCAGAAGAAAAGAAAAACGACGGAGTAGACGATCCTATCAATCTATTGCTTGAGCAAGCTCTCACGCAACAGAGGGACAAAATGATGGAGAATTTTTCCCACATCCTTCAATGCCCGCCGATAGCATCAGGCGCATCTTTATCAAGTGGCCACTTTGGAGGCACCTCGCCTTTCAAGGTAAAATTTAATTTTGACATTCCTGTATTTGAAGGACAAATAGATGTAGAAGCCCTAGAAAAATGGTTAACTTTGATAGATCACCTTCACACTCCTTAAATCTCTCCCTCATGTCAAACATTAGTGGGAAACTTACTGGGAGCAAAGTTCCATAGAGGAGTCTGGAATATATGGGGCTGATCCCACTTGATATTTTTTTGTGAATGCGGTAAAAGAACAGTATTACCCTGTTGGCAACTATGAGGACCAGTACATGAGATGGGCCACACTGTGACAAGAGAGGGGCCAAGCAATTCCAGAGTTCACCAATACCTTCCATACCTTGTGACCCAAGCTGGGTATCAAAGACTCCGAGTGACATTTGGCTCTGAAATATCGTGGGGCTCTACACAGATACATCCAGACTGAAATGGATTTTATGGACATCTCATCACTCGATGTTGCTTATTGATATGTTGTTAAAATTGAGTAGAAATTTAAGCACCAGAACAAATGGGAGTTCGGGTCTACAAATCCACAACAACCAAAGTATGATAAAGATGGCCCTAACAAACAGTCTCCTGAAAACGAGTCCAGGACACAGGAAGAGAAGGGTCACAGGAAGACAAAGAAGGATACCAGAAAATGGTGCGATTTCCATAAAATCCCCTGGCACAACACCGATGAATGTCACTCAAAACAGTCATTGGTGGTCGAGATCAAAGGCAAGGAGGCGAACCCTGATTCAGAATTTGATTCTTAAAATACTGATAATGGACAGAGCATTGACACAGACCCCACTGCTATTGTCACGACCGCAAAAATTCAACCAGAAGAACCAATAGATCTGGAAGAGGGTCAACACCTTTTTCATTCACATATGTGGGTGAAGGGGACCCCTCTATATTTTATTGTTGATAGCGGAAGCCAGAAGAACCTCATCTCAACAAAGGTCGTCAAACAGTTGGGATTGTCAACAACACCACACCCGCAGCCATACAACATCGGGTGGCTTCGCCAAGGATGAGATCTCTGTGTCAGCCAACAGTGTCGATTATCATATGGAATCCAACCCTTCCAGGATGAGGTATTATGTGATGCTTCCCCATTGGATGTATGTGATGTCCTCTTGGGCCAACCATATATGTGGAGACGCCATGTTGTTTATGAGTCTCGACCCCATAGTGTCATTGTTACTTTGGGGGGTCATCTCTATAGAATACCAGAGGTAGTTCCAACTACTGTTCCACCTAAAAAGTGTCACAAGGTAGTATCTCATACTACAAAATTCAGCTTCTTCACAGTCTGTTCAAAAGGGGAACAAAAGGACACTACAACCACTACATCCTCGCCCCAAGCACCTTCTATCCTACAGAAGAAGGTCAAAAAGGTTGCAGAAAAGTGCAAAGATTCCTTCTGCACACTTTCCTCTCATGTATCTCAACTTGTTGAATATCCTCATCCTTAATAGGTTCGTGACAGACTTCCACAAGCTGAGCAACGCGATGTCTCCAACAAGGCAAGCAACTCACCAAGATGCAGAGTCAGCAAATGCTTTTCCCTCTCCCCCGGGAACTCAACGCAATGGAGACCATTGCTTCCTAAGGAGGGAGGATTGATCCAGGTGGATATCGGTGGCCACCCACCTTTTCCAACTAGCTCAAAATAGTTTTCTGGCAATTTTGGCAATTTACTATTTTTAGCAGGTTTTAACTTCTGGGGCCATTTTGAGGGCCCAAATGAAGGTTTTTCGAGGTTGAGGTTCTTAATGATCCCTTAAATCATCATTGAGCCCCCAAAATGAATCTCCTCGACAATACCTTTCCAACGAGCTATCACACAACTAAAACGGAGATCGTATGCAAAAGTTACGACCCCGAGAAGTTGATGTACTCACTTACCCAAACGGGGCCCGCATGACTTTTGGCGCTTCATCTCCTAGGGTTAGGTTTTCGGATGTCTAGGATTTTTGGAATTCCTATTTATTGTAAAAATTCCTTCAGAGCCTCATTGTAACCATCTTCTGGAGAATGCGAGTAGCCGTCACATATCTCTCAGAGATAAGCTGCCAACGTTCTAGCGAGTCTTTCACTCTGTACTTTTACAGTCTCTGTACATTTATTTCATTAATAGAAATTGTGTATTACTGTATATATGTATTTATGGTTGCATCTCTGACACATTTCTGCTACATTATTGAATATCTGCGATATCTCTGCGCATTTCTTTATTATATCTCCGCTCTCATTTCATGCCGAAAATAATCCGGATCAATAACACACAGATTTACGTGGTTCACCCCCACTTTGGGGCTATGTCCACCAACTCTTCTTCTTTATTAGCGTCTTCAATCATTTACAAGAATGGAGCCACCAAAACCTACTGCACATAGGATAGAATATATGTGCAGCTTGCTATATCCTTCTTCCTTGCCTTACAACACAAATCCTTCTATATCTCCACATAGGGACTTGCACTAAGCTCTACAAGCCTATAGAATGCACAACACCTCGATCACATAGATCCCACTTGGCACATAGCCTATATCAAATAGATATGATATTCCTCTCCATTACCCCTCTATTTATACATACAAAATGGGCCTAAGCGTGTGTAAACCCACGGCCAACATCCCTTTCCCATTACATATTCCCAAAACCCAAAAAGGGGCCCAAAAGTGGGCCAAGATTCTATAACCTATGCTTCGTCTGGCGCTCCATCTTTGAAAGGCTGTCGAAGTCCCAAAAACGGTCAAATATGACCAAGTGTTCCCAAAACTTGGTCAAGGGCCAACAGTGAGATTTCTGGCGAGGGAAACAAAGAGAAGAGGGAATGAAAATAGGATAGATCCAACGCAACCAGGCATGATAAAACCTCCCAAATCTGGACTCATCCATGGTTAATGCTAAGTGTGTGGACTTGCAGTGAGAATGAGTAGTAGTAATGGTGTTGGATGACACCATTACTGCACTGGATGGATACAACATCATAACACGATGTGAAGGAATGAACCTTGAACTAAATTCTTGTTGGTATAAATGCTTGGCGATCATGCTAACCAGTGGGTGATGTGTTTTCCTTCATCTAGGTCTTCTTTCTTACGATGTTTCCAAGTGGATGGGATGGGTGGGACGATTCCCAATCAAGTACTCTCCTCCCTAACACTCGATCCGGGTAGGTTATGTCTAGATATTAATGTAGGGTACTTGAAGAGTTTTATAGGTTATTTCTATCTCTTGGTACTAAATAATTGAAGGATCCAAGGTAACTTGATCTCACCCTTGGTATTGAATTTGAATTGGTTTGTGTACTTTCATAAATGAATACAAGTACCATTTGACATACATATTTTATTTTATCATGGGAAATTTAATAAATTGCATGAGTGGTTTGATTTCTCATATATACTTGTGGACATATTTGGTAAAAAGGGAAATATAATTTATTTTATAATTGAAAATATAAATGCATATAGAAAGGGGTGAATTAATGGAAAGTAAAGAAACTGTATTTAAATAGAAAGTAGTAATTTCATGTGAAACCACTTAATGAGGAAAGAGAAAAGAGATCTAGGGAACATATAAGAGTAAAAATAGGAGAAGAGGTTTGGGTGCGATGAATATCTCTATTTTTCATTTTAAATAAAGAATTACTTGTGCATGGAGTGACACATGGGTGGGATAATAATATGGTTTTAGTAATTAACATTAGTAATATTTTGAACGAGATGGAAAAATGGCATGAGCCTCAAAGGATATATATAAGAAACGAGGATTGAGATTGAGATCTCACCTTTTTGCACCCTAATGCTAGATGGATGTCATAATGAAATTTTTTTCTTTGTTCGTTGGTGTTGAATTTTGTCTCAAGATTGTGTATGTAATTGGGAGGCTAGGACCTCATATTCTCTAGAGGATCCACACAATTTGAGTGCTATTTTTTGTACTCTTCTCATACAACCCATTATGGCTTAGGGGTCCCTTGAGAAGAAGAGTGTCCATTTGGGAGTTCGTAAGGTGGTAAATCGGTAAGGAAATTATATATTTGGAAAAGAAGAATTGGAGCTAATGAATGGAGAAATATTGGAACTAAAGAATCATAAATGGAGGATCCTCTACAACCTTCTATAAATAGGTATATCAATATGAAATTTGTAAAGCTATTTTCATTTCTTTGGAAAATTGGGAATTGGTATTTAGGGTTTGAAATTTCTAAAAATTTACAATGGAATTATAAAGTGTTTTAAGAGTTGACTTTTCTTATTAGAACCCTTAGAATAACATTCAGGACTAGCCTGACTCTTGTAGAAAATACCATGGTGAATGATTGCCTAAGAAAAGTTTGGAAAGAAAATTGTGAATTATGTTTTTGCACATATAGAGGTGATCATGCCCTATAGAACATATGGATGTGTTGAACCTCTAGTTATCCATACAAAACCCATGGATGCATTCATCTAGTATCTAGTTTCCCTCAAGAAGGCGATGGTCAGATCTTATAGGTGCATAATTGAGTTTTTCAATGAAAATGTCTTCAATTTTCCTCATCGTTTTCTTATACTTCAAGAGAGAATAATGGGATATTATTTAGAGTGTTAGTAGAATTATATAAACTATGTTTAAGACATATTTTGATGGATTGAATTGTTTTTAATCGAGTTTTATAGATTTCATCTTGATTCCCAACTAGAAGGATAATTAATTTACAATGTTGAAACTTGATCTTTCTGAACTATAACACTTATAATCAAAACATTGAATTAATGGTAATCCTACTCAATACGAGATAAGAAAAGAAGAATTTTTTTGTTTGTATGCATGTATAAATAGCATTGGAATATGATTTTGTATGCATGAAGTGTTTTCTTGATTGATCATTATTAACTCTATTGTATAGCTATTTCTATTGAGTATTTCAAGATGAATGACCACCATAGTAGATAAGGTCATGGTGAGATAAAAGAGATTTGTTTTAGTTTTTATAATTCTTATAATTTGAGAATTTTTTTTGTATTGTAAGGTACCAAATAGAAATATTAAGAGCAAGAGAAAAAAATGTTATCCAGATATATTGTAGAAAGAAACAGAATATTGAACACAATGACCATATGAGCCAAAATAAGATACCTTTATTAATTTGGAAGCATTTTTTGGTTGCCTCTTCGAGGGGGAAACCTCCAATATAAATGAGATCAAATTAAAAATGATTACACAATACATATTCTACCTCTATATATACTACTTCTATCTTTTTAAGAACATTCTAGAGAAGGAACTTTATAATATGCAGAACCTTCTAGTAATCCTTCTTACAATAATTTTGTGCACACTACTACATAGGACTTATTTACTAATGATGGCATTTATTACATATCAATATATAACATTCTATCTACTTTAGGGGTTAGGGAGTTTAGGACCCTAACATCACCCCCCCAAAGAACAACGTTTTCCTTAAGAATTGAGATGTAGGAATTGTTGCATAATGATGGTTATCTCCCACGTGGCATCATCGAGATATGTATCCTTAAACTATATTAAAACTTCATGAATTGTGTGTTGGAATAGACAACACCTGCGTTGGTTAAGGATAGCTTGTGGCCACAACCAAATGGAACCTTCTTCATCCAATTGAAGCAGACTAGCTTGAACATGGAGCTTGGATCCAATGACTCATTTTTAAGAAGGAGACATGAAAAACTAAATGGATCTTGGAGTAGCTTGTGTTAGGTTCCTATAATATAGTCTTTTGTTCTCCAGTTATCTATTTGGGAATTCGGGATTATGTAATGGGTATGGGATGTCGGCCCATGGGTTTACCCATGTTTAGGCCTATTTTGTAATGTATAAATAAGTAGCTAGGTGATGGGAGAAAGAGACCAAAAGAGACCTAGTAGGCCAATGTGCTAAGTGCTAGAGTTGGATCTATGTGATCAAGAGTTGTAAGTGATTTGTGCATACTGTGTGAGGCTTGCAAGGCTAGTGCAAGTAACTGTAAGAGACGATGTGAAGGCTTGGTGTTGTATCCTAGCTAGAAAAAGGAGGATCTGGCAGAGTGCACACAGATCTCCTATCTTCTGCGGAGTATAAATTGGATGCTATGTGCATGTAAGAAGGTTGACCAAATATAATAGAGAAGAGAAGAGTTGGTGGAAGTATCCCTAGGGTGGGGGTGAACCACGTACATGTTGTGTTTCTATGCTTTGTGTGATGTATTGATATGTTTATGTGTTTACTTGCTTAGTGCTTTAATATAGATGAATGGTAGATAGATATGTTGATGTTTAGTGCTTAATAATATGGATGGATGTTAGATCTGACTTATGTACATATGCTTAGTGCTTAAGTACCTTATATCTGAATGAATACTATGATACTCTGTAATTAGGGTTTAACTGCACTGTAACTAAGACTGGATATTGATGAATGTTAATTGTTGAGTTCTCTGTTAAGTTTTAGAATCACAGATCTGTGTCCCAACTAAGGTTGCAGACATATTAGTCATGTAACCACCCCTGCCTCTACCTTGGGTGAGACTTCATTTTCTTCACAGGTGTTGCCGAAAGGGTCGGTAGTTAGGGTGGTTTTGGTTCATTGTTGTAGTGTTGAACCTTGGGTCTACCCCTGTGCCAACAAATGGATCCATTGATGGGACATGAAACTGTGATTGCTAGGAATTGAGGAAAAAGAAGCTTTGTGTGAAGATCTGACCTGAAATTGTGAAATCTCTGTGCATAGATTTGTCGCGCTAGTGCGCAATATTATACTCGATCTTTGAAGCTCTATGCTAAGAAAAGAAGTTTGATTTGAAGAAAAGAGGTAAGATTGGAATGCTTTGTGCTCTGATAAGAGGTAAGAATAGTGAAATATTTTAGAACTAGAAGCTTTGTTCTCTATTGAAGATAAGATTAGTGGAAATTTTTGTTTCTAAAGCATGGATCTAGGTATGTTTGATAAGATTTTTCCTAGCTTGAAAACTAGGGCACTGACAGAAGAAAGAATATTTGATATGAGTAGATCTGATAAGAATAGTGAAAGATACGTTATACCTATGCATAGAGAGAATGTTTAGACTAACAAATGGATGCAAGATCCTAGAAAAAAAAATTGCAGGTTAGCTACCATGATCCTAGTGCGCAATACAAGAGAGGCTAGGGATAATTTAATATAAAGAGAGGATTAAACCTTTGTTACAGTTGCAGAATACCGGGACATCTCTCTAAGGAATGCACTGGTAGAAGAACTAGTTTCCTCTGTTGAAAAGCTATGGACCATGAAGTATTGGATTTCCCTAGAATGATTGCTAAGGTTGAAAGGATGAATATGAGACAAGAAGACCACGAGAAAGGTCAAGCAACTGAACCCATGATAGAACCCCAGAAAGAATCAGAAAAAATATTTCTATAGATGAAAGAAAACCTAAATGACCACCGACATATCAGCTTATCAAAGATCTTCAATGAAAAAGAGTGCATTGAAACAAGAATAGGAGACTTCAACATTGACTATTTTCTGGATGAGGAAACACATGTGAATATCATGAAGAGAAGAAATTGGGAACTTTTAGGGAAGCCTGCTATGATTCCTTCATTGGGAGGAATAGGATTATTCAGAGGAAAGATAATAACCCTATGTGGAAGACTTACCCAGATATCTATGAGTGCTCATGGAACTTCGACAGAGGAAGAATTTGAAGTTGTTAAATTTATTGAGAACAATGATCCATTTGTTATGTTACTAGGAAAACCTTGGATTGAAGGAGATCAGGCTAGAAGGAAAGAAGAAGAAGTCTTAGAACAAAATAATCAAGAGTTGAAAGATTTCATGACTAGGAGTATCGCACACTTGATTGAAGAACAAGAGAATTGAGAAAATCTATTTAAAACCAGGTACTTGGATGTCGAAGTAGGAAGAACACTAGAAGACCTACAGAAGATTGAAGTACCTATTCCAGATACAGATGAAGTATTACCCTTGATTTGTAGGAAAGAATCTCACTAGTGTGAAGTTACTCTACCGAAAGAAGATAAGAATCAGAATGGAAAAAGGAATTATGAGACAAATCTCACTAGAAAGAAGGCTAGAAGACTAAGTAAGAAGAGAGCTAAGATTGAAAAGTTACAGAAGGTTCCCGAGGGAACTTTGCAGAAGGAAAATTTGCAAAATTGGAACTTCGTTGGGATATCAGAACTACTTCACATGGCACTTCACCATGGTAAAGAAATATAACCATTGGAAACATTATAACCATTATACCGACGACCCGAATGGGTAGCAAGGCATTTATGGTCAAAAAGTTCACCACCAGACCATTGGGACCACACCATAACAGACATAGCTACGTTAATGAATGCTTCTCAACCATTGCAAGAGATTCATTGCCAAGTTATCTATTTATCCTATCGCGCCACACAACGAGAACACTTTTTCCAACCATGACTATCTAAGCCCACAAAATAGTTGATTTCACATAGTGATCATCACGCTATTTCCATATATCCCATTTCATTGAGTAGTTACTCTTCGAACCTGAGATATCCAACCACGAGCGTGAATGTCTGAAGAACTTAGCACACTCTAAGAGTCTGTGAAGGAAGTACTCATCCACCTCATGAATGAGAGAGTCATGTTTGAAAGAGTGATGTATGTGGGTGTACAAGCATCATCGACGAGAGGAGTGCAAGCCTCTCCTTTGACTTCTCACGGAGCCGGACCATCCCGACCATCAACAGAAAATCAAACCAAACACAGAGATGACCTAGCTAATGCGAAGCTGATCCCGACCATATTTTCTGAATTCATCCTGCCTCTGGACGGCATGGTGAGTTGAGATAGTGTGCCAAGATATTTTGAGTACTCCATGGTTACAACGTACCTCCCGAAGGGGATACACACAGTTTGAGCGTAGCAAGACAAGATCGCAGTGTTGAATTTCAGTGACTTCAACCTCGGAGATCACAAGAACTAAAGTATGCTCACTCCATATAAATACCTGACCAAGACGAAGGGGAAGAACTCAAATATTATCCCCCAACCGTGGACGATGATCCTCGCACAGTCCACCTTGTTAAACGTAATGAAAATCCCACACTTTGGAAGGCACCAGGAAGTCAACGCCTGTGCCAAGCTATTGATTTCATGTTACCATGGTGGCTACTTATGGCTAGACCATCGTATTACATTCGATATGACATTGATCCATAGGATCACAGGATTAAGTATGCAAGGACCCAACCCGCAGGAGTTCTATCCAGGAAAAGCCACAGATCGTGCACTAGCACAGAAGATCAAGGATACATATGACAATGTTGAAAAGGGGATGCGAGGCTACAAGGTAGCCTCCATCCAGAATGGCACTGTGCACCTAGATTGCCAGTTAATAGCCAAAAAGTTAGTAAGGAAGAACAAACCTATGCAGGTCACGGGCTTTGTCGTTGACCTCGCAGGGAAGTCTGTGGAAGGCCTATAGATGAATTGGACGAAGTACCTAGTTAATCAACTGGAAATAGACTGCCTCGAGGCATAGGATTAGGGCTACGAGTTTCACTTTAGCTGGCTCCTGATCCTCGTCACCTTTGTTGCCTAGGATATGCCAAAAGGTGTGACCTTCCCGGATATTGAACCGTTCGAGTCGTTTGTTGCGAAGTTCACCACACGCTGGTACTCAAGTGATATGAAAAAATAGTGCAGTCGAACGTTATTTTTCACACATATTACCTTCAGCTGAAGAGAGCCATCAAAGTTGAACCTCGCATGACTCTGAACACCCTACGAAGGTTCTGACCCCCGATGAAGTTCTGTGCAGATCGAAACTTCATCTACATTACAGTGTGAGTCAATGAACATAAGGATCAGCTTCAGTCGTACTACAAAATCATGAAAGAGGACCTGGAGGAGATCACTAAGGACTGTTCCACCGACCTCCTTACCCCTACTAACCCACCATAAATGTCTGACCCTAAACTAGATAGCCCGGAGGCCACCCACAAAGAGAAGAACATACCCAACACCGACAGAATGAAGAAGACCGAAGAGGTCCAAGATTTAAGTAGCGCCTTAGGAAAGACTTCTTCAGTATCACTTGATCGAGGGGATGATGACGAATTAGAAGAAATAAATGGAAAAGGAGATGAACAGAAGCGAGGTGAAGTAACACCACCCAGAGATGAGTTTGATCCCCTAAGGAAGAGGAAGGTTTATCCCCCAAAAGATTCTTCCTAGAAGAAATCGAAAGCCACCGTGACCAATATGAATACTGTGCTCACTATCGATGATTTTGACTTCATCATAGCAGCCCTAAACGACGCTTCGTTGGAAATCATGGAGAAACAAGAAGCTGAGCAGGAGGAAATGTACGACAGAATTAAGGTCAAATTATGAGGGGTACATCAGGCCCTTCAGTCTAGCCGCGCAGTGTCCACTGTGCCCCTACCATCAGGAGAAATAGAGTTGGGAGATGAGCCAGCCCAACTCCGTTGACTAGCTAATGTGGTCGAAGCTCACCTTTGTCATGCATAAGAAGAAACATAACAAGCTACCCAGGCCTTGAATAAAGTGCAAGGAATAATTGTAGAACAACGCAAAGTTGCAGAAAAGGAGAAGGCTTCTCTCCAGGAAAAGTTTGAAGAAGAGAAATCCCAAATGAAACAAGAAAAAGAACAGTTGCTCGCAGAGCAACTCGAAGTGAAAGAAGTAGTCAACAAAGTCCTCCACTCTATGACAGGATTAGAACCACAGGCAGAAGACTGAGTCACGCACCAAGTAGAGAAGCTCACAGAAGCTATCCAGAAGCTACAACAACTCATAGCAGACTTAGAGCTCCGCACCGCACCTGAAACCCCACAGGATGTAAGGGATCAAAGAGAAGAAATTGCTCAAAGCACAGTTAAAAGAATAAAATCCCTTACCATGGAATGCAAGCAACTGAGTGATCACAGTGCCTAGGCGTATGAGCAACTTATTGAGAATCCAGAATTGAAGGCACTGGACTCACATCTACAGGAAGCCAAGTAGAAAGTAGAGACAATATAGGTGCAGTTGAAACCTATGGCAGTTGTGGAAAGAATCAAATGATCCCAAGAGAAGCGCACTTCCCAGCAGCAAGTCCACACTATTCAGAACAGAGTTATGCATGTAAATTAGAGGCTCCAACCTGTACAGGATGAGGCTTACCAATTTTTCACAGAGATCAAAGGTCGAGGAGAGGAACTAGAGAAATTCATCACTACATTTGAACAATTCCTAGAGGGACCTATCAACGAAACAGTCATACAAGAGTTCACTGAATAGGAGGTCGTGGCATAGTAAGAAGTCGAAGAAGCTCGAGCTAAGATTGAGGCTTTTGAAGTAGAACTAATCAGATCAGAGTGACTCGGGACAAGTCATAGGTGAGTGTTGGGGGTCTGTTGGCCCTTCACCAATTTTTGAGGATTCTTGGTCATGTTTGACCTAACTTTGGGACATCGACAAGCTGTCGAAGGCAGAGCGCAAGATGAAGTGGAGATCGCAGGATATAGACTACTTTTAGGGCCCTTTTTGGGATTCAGGATTATTTAATGGGCATGGGATGTTGGCCCATGGGTTTACCCATATTTAGGTCTATTTTGTAATGTATAAATAAGTAGCTAGGCGATGGGAGAAAGAGACCGGAAGAGACCTAGTAGGTCAATGTGATAAGTGCTAGAGTTGGATCTATGTGATCAAGAGTTGTAAGTGCTTTGTGCATAATGTGTGAGGCTTGCAAGGCTAGTGAAAGTAATTGTAAGAGACTGTGTGAAGGCTTGGTGTTGTACCCTATCTAGAAAAAAGGAGGATCTGGTGGAGTGCACACAGATCTCTTGTCTTCTGTGAAGTAGAACTTGGATGCTATGTGCCTGTAAGAAGCATGACCAAAGATAATAGAGAAGAGAAAAGTTGGTGGATGTATCCCCAGGGTAACCACATACATGTTGTGTTTCTATGCTTTGTGCAATGTATTGATATGTTTATGTGTTTACTTGCTTAGTGTTTTAATATAGATGAATGGTAGATAGATTTGTTGATTCTTAGTGCTTAATAATATGGATGGATGTTAGATATGACTTATGTACATATTCTTAGTGCTTAAGTACCTTAGATCTGAATGAATATTGTGATACTCTGTAATTAGGGTTTAACTGCACTATAACTAAGACTGGATATTGATTAATGTTAACTGTTGAGTGCTTTGTTAAGTGTTAGAATCATAGATCTATGTCCCAGCTAAGGTTGCAGACATCTGAGTCCTACAACCACCCCTTCCTCTACCTCAGGTGAGACTTCATATGCTTCACAGGTGTTTCCGAAAGGGATGGTAGTTAGAGTTTTGTTAGTGCGTTGTTGTGGCATTGAACCTTGGGTCTTCCCCTGTGCCAATAGTGCCAATGTCTAGGACACCCTATAGGATGAGTACACCCAAGCTAGTTGAGATCAAGATACATATAAAGGAAATGATGGACAAAGGATAAATCCAACCCAATGTGTCTCCATAGGGAGCACTAGCCTTGTTTGTGAAAAATAAATATGGCACGCTTCGACTGTGCATAGATTATAGACAACTCAATAATATAACCATAAATAACAAGTACCCCTTACCAAGAATCGATGACTTGTTCAACCAATTAGGGGGTGCTTCCATTTTCTCAAAGATTGACTTGAGGTCTGGATACCATCAAGTCTGAATCAAGGATGAAGACATTTAAAAAAATTCCTTCAGGACAAGGTATGGTCACTATGAATTTGTGGTGGTGCCATTTGTATTAACCAATGGCCCCGCCACTTTTATGTGCTTGATGAAAAATGTACTCAGCAAATTCCTAGACATATTTGTATTGGTTTTCATTGATGCTATCTTAATCTACTCCAAGAACAGAGAGGAGCATGAAGAACATATTAGACTTGTACTTCAGGTACTAAGAGATCATCAAATCTACACTAAGTTTAGCAAGTGCGAATTTTTCTAGAAGCAAGTACATTACTTGGGCCATGTTATTTCTGAAGAAGGGGTGGAAGTAGACCCTGAAAAGATCAGATATATTATGGAATGGCCTACACAAAAGGATGTATCTGATATCAGATCCTTTATGGGCTTAGTAGGATATTATAGAAGTTTCATAAAAGGAGTTTCGAAGATTGGTTGTCCAATCACTACCCTCTAGAAAAAGGGGGTTAGATTCACTTCGACATCAGAATGTGAAGAAATATTTCAGGAACCGAAATATCTTCTGACCCATGCACCTATGCTGAAGATTGCATACCTTGATAATGACTTCATCATGTGTACATATGCCTACAAGGAAGGGCTCAGAGGAGTCCTTATGCAAGAAGGACATGTAATTTTCTACGAATCCAGGAAATTGAATGAGAATGAAATCAATTATGTGACCTATGATCTAGATTTGGCCGACATAGTCCATGATTTAAAAATGTGGAGGAATTACCTCCTAGGTAGGAGATTTGTACTTATGACAAACCACTATGGGTTGAGGTGCTTGTTTGATCAACCAAAACTTAATGATAAACAACCTATGTGGATGGTGTTATCACTGAAATTTTTTCCACAAATGGTTACAGGAATTCAGCATCTCCAAACAGCTATTAAGTTCACCCATGGACCAAAATTACCAAAAAAGCATTTCCAAAAGGTCCAAAACTATACAACTAGTTATAAAATCAGGATACACTATGACTATATAGGGAGCGCGTGCACATGCTCCATCAAGAAACGCAAGAAAAGCACACATGCACACGGTGTGTGACTATGGACACTGAAAGCCGCGCACACCTGAGAATGGTGCATTTATGATGTTGGTCGACCTCCCACCCACTTTTGGTTCAGCTTCCAAGTCAATTTGACATCCAAATCTCGACTGAATCTGGCTGGGTGGTTGGTCAAAGACCTAAAGGTGCCCTAAAAAACCCCTTATTCACACTAAAAGTTGGTTGCATAATACCTCAAAGTTGTGCTATAAAAAGAGGCCATGGGTGCACTACATCTTCAAGGAATTCGTTTGTAAGGTTATTTTGTTGATATTCTCTTGGGGAATCCTCTTTTCTCATCAAGAGCATACTAGCACCATTCCATTTGAGCTATTCACACCACTCTTTGAGTGAATTAGCTTGGGATTCTTTCACCATTTCTTTCAAGTTTTCAAGTTGTAAGA
>ML836589.1:90595-103859 GCA_009831015.1 Picea engelmannii | reverse complement strand
ATATAAAGGGATTAGCCAAAACACATAGACACTTAAGGGTAAAATCATAACTTTTCCTCCTTTTTGTTGTTTTTCTACATGGATGGCTTTCTTTGACTGAAGTTAAGTTGGAATCATTTCACATCACATATAAAACTTGCATTAGGACCAGAAATTGGATAACAATCGTTGAGTATGCTCTTCTCTCGCGCTTCAAAGTGACCTTGAGAATCAGAAAGAGGTTGTGGGACAATTTTGTCTCCATTATATAGAAAAAATCGTTAGGAGAGGACAATAGCCCCTCGGGACTCCTCTTAGTTTATTTTTCAAACACATCTTAAGATTGTAAGGGCCCATACATGCCCACATGCTACAAATATAGGATAGTGTTGAAATTTTCTTTCTTAGATTAAATCACTAGGGAAGTTTAAAGGTTTTGTAACGGGACCATACATGCCCACATATTGACAATCTAGGATAGTTTCAAAGCTTTCTTAGATTAAATCACATTTAGGGAGTTAAAGGAATAGTAAAGGACCCACATGTCCACATGCTAGTTTCCTAGGGATTTTAAAATTCTGCAAGGTTGTACCAACGACATTTAGTTAATTAGGTAATCAAAGACTTGTAAGGACCAAGTGAAGTCCACATGCAGCAAGGTGACACCTAATTTATTAAAACTTGGCACACTTTCACTTGTTCACACACAAGATCACCAATCACTCACATAGTTTTATCTAGAAGTTGTGGAGGTCAAAGTAAGTTTCCTCCAACGGGATTCCGAAACACCCCACCCCTTTTCTTGACAAAACTATCCACTACCATTTAATTTCAACGAGGTTGGTTCACACCCCAAATCTCTCACACAAACACATATAATTTTTTCTAAAAAACTCACTAAGTTTTCCTCCACAGGAGGTGCCAAAAGAAATTTTTATTCTAGGTAGGATCTCGGGGATAGGAATCAAAATAACTCCCCATTATCTAGTTCTCACATTTTCAAAACAATAGAAGTTGTCAAATAGGGATCTTTAAATCCTCCAAGTCAAGTGTTCCTAACACCATAAGGCAGGGAGATACTCATGAAGGTTTGAAGGCCGAGGTCTGATTGTTCTGTGCATCCCCCCTTGAGGCACCCACCTCTTGGATGAGATCCAGTCCATGACCCATTTCTTAGGCCAAAAATCTAAATGTCGCACTTTGACCAAGGTACCTAGTGACCAAATTTTAGGACATCTACCCAGGTGGCAATTGTGGACTACAATTGCACCTTGATCAGATTTTTTGTGGCTATTGGGAAATATCGCCAGTTCTTTCGGGATATGCCCTCTCTACCCCTCATTATAATTGATTGCTTCATCCTTCACTAGTTTCTCTTCCGATGGCTTCAGACCCCACTGTCGAGTGCTATTGGAAGGTCCAGTACTATTTGATAAGAAGGATATTACGTCTTTTAGGACACGAGCATTTGTTTTCTTTTTTCTCCCACGCAGACAAAATTCACCTATCCACATATATATGCTTCTTTATCAAAACACTTTATTTATGATGCCCTTCTGATTACATCTGATTTGGAAATATATTGTGAAGGTCCAAGAAATTGCAGCAATGGCTCTTGTTTACTTATTTCTCTCACCACCATTCACACACATTTACTCAGCTAGTCATACATCATAGGGGACCCATAGAACCCTCGTCGTTTCAGATGCTTGCTAAATCTCCCCCCTATTCTAGGAGGAGTTACTAGTCTTGCCAACTCATCGGCTCCCCCTTTTCACACCCCTGTGAGTGCCCCTGTCTTAGGATCAACATTGCTTGGTTCCACCTTACTTGGGTCCACTTCCCAAGGTCAACCATCCACTCTCTCTCCTTTACACGGACGCGGGAGGCCAACTTCTTCTCAAGGAGGAAGTAAAAACCCACCTATCCCCCTCCAAGGGTCAGGTACTCAGACCACTCACACCATGGCCAGAATTAATCCTCTGCCACCACCCCATATTCCATATTTGGATTCCCTCAATATCCTAGATCTGACTAAACTCACTAATGATCATATATTGCACAACCCCACATGGCCTGCAATGCCTACCAAACTCCCTTCATACATCCCCAAGTTTGAAGGAAAAGCAGGAGATGATCCCGCCAACCATATCATGACCTTTCACCTATGGTGTTCTTCAAACAGCATCATGGAAAATTCTGTCTGATTGAGGTTATTTCAACATACCCTCACTGGTTCATCAGCCAAATGGTATGTCAAAGAAAAATCTGGGTCCCACACGACTTTTGAATCCTTGGCCAAAGAATTTTTGACCTTCTTTCAACTACCCGTTCATCATGACAATGGCTTTGAACTACTCTCAAACTTCAAAAAAAATTCCTCCACACATATTGTTGACCACATCCATGAACGGTGGCAGTGACGTAGCCTCTACAAAGCTAATGCTACCCCCCAACAATGTCTCAATTGGTTCCTCAAATCACTTATTTCCCTCCTTGCCAAAGATGTGGCCAGCACCTTCCCCCAATCTAAGGAAGAAGCCATTAGCAAGACCCAACAGTTTGAACTCATTTACGCCCAGTCCATCTACCTATACACGATACTCCCAGACGCCCCAAGACCCATGCCATTCGGCCAAGACAAACCTAGGATGTCTCACTCAACAGATGGATTGATCGGTAACACTACACACCACAACCCACAGCCTCAACAACCACCCATGTATGGCACACCCCAATATCCGTCGGCATATGGAGGAATCCCTTATTATCCTTCTCCTCCTTATCAACAATCATACCCTATTTCCATGCCTCCACCCATCAGTGGACCCCCGCCAGCACCCATAATATGCCCACCTGTTCAACCAAGCATTGGTACTCCCTCTACCTTAGCCTATACCCTATGCACTAGAGAAAGCGCCACACCTTTCTATGTACCTTATGGATCATTGCCAAAACACAATCCTTACTTCCCATTTCCTGGCCCCACACAGCCCATGGCTCCACCACAAGGACATCGACATGCTGGAATTAATTTTGTTCAACCCTCTCCCATGCAGCAATATCAAAATTTTGAACAAATGAATACGGAAAATCCATCCCATCAATCAAACAATTCCAGAAAGAAAGAAAAAAACCGGAACAATAATAATCACGGACCAGGAGGAAACCAGAACCAACCCCAGCAGAACCAACCTGTTGGGGGCAACCAAAACACAAGGAACCAAAACCCTCAAGGGGGCAATAATAAACGCCAAGGGAAAAATAACAACAATCTTCGGACCAATTTCTCTTGTGCCCTTTGTGGTGAGTTTGGTCACTATACTCACCATTGCCCCCAAATCATTGACTTTGAACAGATGAAAGAATCTGTAAGTGGACCACCTCCCCTGGCACCACCTACCCCCCAGCAGGCCCCACAAAAATATGTGTAGCAACCACCCCCAGCCGTGCTACAAAACCCCATCCCGCACCAGGGGGTAATGAACACCCAACAAGACATGCAGCCTACCCTACCATAGATAGGATAATATCCCAATCCAGGAAATCCTGTCGATCATACTATCCTCCTCACTAGTGAGGAAGAAGTTCTTCTACAAACACGCAGTCATCAATACAACCCAACTCCTGAGTTGGCTCCCACCACCTCGGACGCACCCCTAGTCGTAACTGGGCCCCCTTTGATGATTCCTTGCCCTAATACTGACCCACCCCTTAGTATTCCTTGCATCCCCTTATGCAGGAATGTCCACAATCCTTAGGCTAGGGCATCTCATAATTACAGTTTGGTCGATGATTTGGCACAATATCCTACTACTATGTCAGTCTTATAAGTCCTTCAAACTTTTCCTACTCAACGAAAGTTGTTACTTTCTTCCCTAGGGGTAGTCGACCCTATGGATACCTGACTCATTACATTTGATATCAATAGCGGAGAACCTCACCTCCCCACTCTCATCTCTTTTCAAGTCCCAGTTAAAATCCAGAACATTACAGTTCACTATTGCATCATTGATGAGGGTGCATCCACATGCATTAAGGCAAAATATGTATGGCAGAAACTCAGTTCCCCCGAACTTATACCATTTTCCATTACCTTAAGACCCTATGATGGAAGACCCTCATCCCTCGAGGGACTCTTCCAAAATGTCCTCATCTATCTTGAGGGGAAAACCGTGCTGATTGACATTGAGGCTATCGTTGCCACGCTTGACTATAATATCTTGTTCGGTCGTAGCTACATGTATGCTATGAAGGCCGTCTCCTCTTCTATGTTCTGAACCATGATGTTTCCACATAACGCAAAAATCATTACCATCGATCAAGTATCACATTATGAGCCCAACCCCTCATCCAACATTGATAACACCCTCCCTTTCATCCGCACTAATCCTGGCACCTATCCACTCATCGATATGGGCCTTGGAATATTCAAAGACCCATCCTTGCTAGGGACATACCATGGAGCACCACCGCTCCTCCATCCCTCAACCCAAGTATGTGTCGTATCCTCCAATGGAACGACAACTGAAGATACTCTCCCTCCCACCGAGGCATCTTTTATCCCTAAAGTCCCACTAGTATCAAAACTCGTCCCTCAAGAACCCCCTGGAACTAGCTCAGCTCGACCCATTATTGATCTTCCCCTCCCCCAGTGCCATATCCCAATCTAGGAAACAGTCCCCCAAGCCATTACCCAAATCCCTTTTTTTTACCCCCCACCAGGTATACAAGCCTTCTAGGTAGCTGCAACGCTTACTCTTCCTAACATGGTACTAGAAATCCCAGTTTGGTATCTACATCCGCCTGAGATGGTCCCTCAACCATCCCTCCCTCCCCAAACCGATGGAGTTTCGATGCAGATTCCAATACCTACTCTCAAAGCAACACCCTCACCCCCTCTTGCTAATGCCATTGCTATAGCTAGGGGCAGACGAAAGAAGAAATAGCCCATCGCTCCCTCCCTCCTCGCATCCAACCTCCTTGTGCACTCTACAAGAAAGAAGGACACCCCACTAATCGATGTCCCTCTCTCCCTGAGTTACGTAACCTTATTCAAATCCCTCGAGCACCACCATCGCTCATCGCTTCCTCCAGTATTGCCGCTATCTCCCAGAACACAAATAACAAAGGACTGCAGACCAAATTCGCATGCGCCATCTGTTCAGAATATGACCATTACACACATCATTGTCCAGCGTTACCTCAATTCTGGCAGACACTAACAACCGTACGCCAGATTTTTCAGCAAGGATCCACCCCGACTCACATCACCGACATCCATTATGTCACGACTTCAGTCAACGAATGCATGAGATGTCCTTTCTCTTTATGTGAATCACTTGATCATTTCACATATCAATGTCCTATGATCATTGAATACAGGCATCGCCAAATGGCCCTTATTCAAAATCACACACCCTCTCCTCCCGTAGAATCAGTGAATACCCTTACCCCATCACTCGCTATGGTTCATATCTTTTCACCAGAACCTGAGGCACTCCCTACTCCCTCATGGTTCTTGGATGACTTATACGAGGATTTACCCCCAAATCCCCCCAATTCCCCCATTCATTTCCCCATGGAAATTTTACGCCCGACTACCATTTTTAACCCTCAGTATCTCAATATTTGGTTTATGTCGAGTGAACTATCACAATCTCCTTGCATCACTCCCCCCTGCTTCTTCATCACCAGATGACAATCACACGGTGACAGTCACCGATATTCCTCTTCTAGATCCCTTGTATTCCCGACAATTCCACTATGATGAGGACATAATCGAGGAATTAATCACCCCTGACTGCCCATGGGATGTGCTACACCACCGATCACTCTTTCTTTCACAGGAATCCTTCACACCTCCTAACCAGTACCCCATATACGCAGTCAAAACCAAGTATTTTATCCCATTAGGGCATATCGACTGGTTCAATAACCCTATCCATGCCCCTAATTCTTTTGAAGAAGGCAATATGGCCAACATTTCCCCCACCATTAAAATCGATATTTCCCTCAAAAAGGGATTCGTTGAGGAAATCACTATTGGCGCCGCATGCACTCCTAAAGAAATTATTGCTTACAAAACTCTCTTCCAGAAATACCGGGACATTTTTGCATGGTCATACATGGAGATGCCCAGCCTTGACCCCTCTATCGTCGAATAGCACATCGACACTTGGCCTGATATCACACCATCCAGCCAAAAACAGCAACCGGTACACCCATCCAAAGCAGCGGCCATCAAAGCTGAGATTGACAAATTACGCGTTGCAAGGTTCATTTACCCCATCGCCTATATGTCATGGGTCTCCAACCCTGTCCCTGTTAACAAAAAATAGGGCACTATCCGTGTCTGTACAGACTTCCACAACCTCAATCACGCCTGTGACAAATACAACTTTCCAACTCCCTTCATCGACCAAATTATTGATGATTGCGCAGGTCACGAGGATTTGTCCTTCATGGACGGTTTCTCTGGCTACAACCAAATCCAAATTCACCCCGCCGATCAGTACAAGACCGCATTCACTACCCCTTGGGGCACCTTTGCATATCGTGTCATTCCATTTGGCCTCAAGAATGCTGGTGCCACTTTCCAATAGGCCATGACATACATTTTTCATGACCTGGCTCATATCATCTTCGCATATTTGGATGACCTTACCGCTTGATACAAGAAACACACTCAGCATCTTGATGATCTACGCATCATCTTTCACAGGTGTCATCATTACAATATCTGCTTGAATCCCCTCAAGTGTGTATTCTGCATCACTGGTGGCCACCTTCTTGGGTTCATTGTTTCCCAAAGCGGTATTACCGTGAATCCCCTCAAAGTCCAATCCATCATGAAAATTCCCCCTCCTTGGAATTTACGCCAACTGCAAAGCCTACAAGGAAAAGCTAACTTTTTACGGTGCTTTGTCCCAGACTATGCCACTCGAGCACATGGTTTCCTTCGCTTACTACGCCACGACATCCCATTCCACTGGGATGAACATGCCCAAAACGCTTTAGATGATCTTAAAATGGTTGTCTCCAATGCCCCTTTGATTAGTCCACCCGACTATAACTGCGACTATATCCTCTACATATCGGCCTCAACCGTTTCAGTAGCAAGAGTTCTCGTTCAAATTGGGGATGATTACCGCGAGCATGTCATTTACTACATTAGTAAAAACCTCTTAGGGACACCCTTAAAATACAATCATGAAGAGAAGCTAGACCTTGCATTCGTCCTCGCAGTCCAGAAGCTGCGCCATTACATTCTTCTTCGAAATACCAAAGTCATAGCAGAATCCAACCCCATGCAATACTTGCTCAGTCATTGGCAAATTAACAGTAAATTTGCTCAATGGATCGTCATACTTCAAGAGTACGATCTTGAATTTTCAACACCCAAGAGCAAGAAATCTCTCATCCTCATTGAACTTATCACAACATTTCCCTCCGACACTACCAGTTCACCGGTCAATACCAACTTCCCCAATGAACATCTCTTTTACATCCCCTCGGATGACCCTTGGTATGGCAATCTTCTCATCTATATCCGAACACAAAAATTTGGAAACCACCTCTCCAGAGATGATCATTGACATATTCGTCACCAGGCACCTCGCTACCTCCTCATCGGGGATATCTTATATCGGCGAGGGGTCGACACCATACTCTGTCGATGCTTGACTATTGACGAAGCTGATAGAGTCTTGAATGACTGCCACAACGACACTTGCGGGGGCCATCTCTCCGGGATGTCCATCGCTCAGAAAATCATCCGCACAGGTTACTTTTGGCCTACATTATTTCATGACTACATTCATGTCGTGAAACGATGTGATAAATGCCAGCTTTAAGCCAACAAGGCACGCACACCACCTACTCTTCTACACCCAGTCATCACCACTGGTCCCTTTTGTAAATGGGGCATCGACTTCATGACTTGCAACCCTCCATCCAACAATGGACACAAATACATAGTCATTGCAGTCGATTACTTTACCAAGTGGGATGAAGCCATGCCTACCTTCAACAACACCGCTAACACAGTAGCATGTTTTTTCTTCAACCACGTCATATCCCGCGTTGGAGTACCACTCCAACTAGTCTCTGATCACGGGAAACATTTTGAGAATGAGATTTTCATTGAACTCTCATCCAGGTTAGGCTTCTCCCATGAGTTTTCCTCACCATACTACCCTCAGCCCAATGGACAGGTAGAAGTAGTTAACAAGGTCCTTAAAACCATGTTGCAGCACATGATTAACAAACATAAAACCAATTGGCATCATATGTTATTTTCCACACTCTGGGCTTATTACACAGTAGTCAAAACTGCCATTGGGTTCACACCTTTTCATCTAGTCCACGGAGTTGAGGCCACTCTTCCCATCGAGTGAAAAATTCCCACCTTACCCACTGCCATTGAGTTATTACCTAACACTACTCCAATGGAGCAGCGTTTTTTGAACTTAGAGTCCCTGGATGAAGATCGTCGATCCTCATTACAGAACAATGAGACAGCCAAAAAATGATCAAAGGCCACCTTTGATCGCCACGTCAACCTTTGCTCATTCAACGAAGGTGACCTCGTCCTCACTTACGACATTGCTCACGATACCCTTGGCCATGGAAAATTTGAGTCCCTATGGCATGGGCCATACATCATCCAACATTACCTCACTAAAGGCACATACATCCTGGCCTCCCCAGAGGGCCATCCTCTCAAAGAACCTATCAATGGGTTGTACTTAAAGAAATTTTACACCTAAGCGTAGCCTTAATACACTAGGATTTTTATTTTTTGTACGTCTTTTGTAGAGTTTTTAATCTTCTTTTCTCCATACCTCATGTCTAATCTATCACTCATGTTATTGACAGATGCCACCCCCATTAGCCTACCACATCGGTTACATCGATGGAGGTAGCCATTGGACACATAATCTTACTTCGGCTGCTTGGGCCCTCTATTCACCTTCACATGACCTACTCCACACTAGCGGCATATGTTTAGGCTCAGCCACCAACAATCAATCATAATACACCATCATCATTGGTCTCCTCGTCGAGGCCAGTCATTGACATATTCGTCACCTTAGCATCTTATTAGATTCCCAACTTGTCCTCCTCTAGCTCAACAATGTGTACAGTGTCTGTGATCCTTGCCTCTTTCGCAAATACCTGCAGGTTAGACTTTTATCTCGACATTTTGATTTCATTACATTTACACATATTCTAAGACAATTCAATCAAATAATAGATAACATGGATAACATTATACTAGAGTGGCATATATCACATCAAGACATCTTCACACACACATAAACCATCAGAAGTATGTCATGGCATATAGATTAGACATCATCAACTACATTAAAAATCATCAACAAAAAACACATCACACATGTTCACATTACCAAGATCCCAGAATGTATATCCATATATATATATATATATATAGGTCAAAATGTCATAAGTGTTTACAAAAATAGTACATCACCCATAGGTAGGTGAGTCACCTCATCCCTATCAATACAAAATTGGATGTCGCAACTATACAAAATGGGATCACCAGCCTATATCAAATACAGAAATACATATCTAGCGGCCCTCAGGGCGCATCTAGTGCTCTAGCACCAATCCCTCCCTCTGACGGAGGTACCCCACCAGCTCTAGGTCCCTCAGGTCTTGGGGGAAATCACCCAGTCATTGCAGCTCCAAATATAGCTGCTCTGCGGATCAGGGTCCACGACTCTATTGGTATCCCAATACACTGCTCAAGGATCCCCTCATCCTAAATCCGCACCCACATCCCCTTGGGCACTCCCCGTAGAACCACCTCTAATCAGTGGCGGAAATCATCAAACTCTCCCCCAGCCTCGGCCGGAGGAGCATGTGACGGCCCTGCATCAAGGTCATCATAACAACATCTCTTGGCCACTCTATCCTCATCACCGGGCCTCGCCCCAGCATCCTCTCATTGTCACCTCTCCCCTACTCGCGGCTCTACCCGTGGTGGTCTCACAGGCCCCTAGTGGGCTGGCACTCTGATCATCTCGACCTCCTGTCCAAACGGTCCCACATATACATAAAAAAACACATGATAGTATCAACATCCATACAAATATCAACCATATGTTATACTATCTAAACAAATCAAAAACTAACATCATACCTCAGTGGTCGAATACCTCTCCCAGGGGTAATATCATCTCGGGGTCATCATGAAAATCTACCCCACTGTACAGAAACTGCAATATGATTTGTGGCATATGATGCCACACCTATACAGCCTCGACCGTGAAGTAATCGCCACCCTCCCCACCCCCATGACGGGCCAAAATTTCCGTCCACCGCCATAGTCACAGCTCTCACGCTCCTGGTGGGTCTTACAAAACTCTTGGGCACAACATAGGCACCCTCTATACAAACCAAGCCACCAGAATAGATCCAAAAGAGAAATCCCCTGAGTTCGCCACTCAACACCTGGTGAGATGTCCCACCATCTTGGTGTGTAGCATCAAGCCCCAGGAAAAATGCTCACCCCCTAGTGCCCGCTGCATGATCCTCAGCTGGCCGCCACTAATACGCTAAGTGGTGAGTGACCCATAAACTCTCACAACCATCACTGCCACGCAACAATGTAGCAGGGAATCCATCGCCCCAATCCTCACCACTAACCCGCACATGAAATCCTCTCCTGAAAAATATGATCGGGCAAGGGTCACCAACTGCCCCTCTCCAACTATCACCAGCTCCGTCGGTAGCAAGGTTCCCCGAAAAGGGAGCCCAATCAGAAAATAGATATCCTCCTCAGCAGAGAATGCCAAGTGCTCCCCACGCACAATAAAACACTATAATTCTGGACTCCACATGGAAATCAGGAATTGCAGCAGATACTCCTGTTCCCTCACCAGTGAGCACTCAAAAAACTTCAGCACCCCATAGGCTGCCAAAGCACCATGAACCGTCGGCTCCTCATCCCTCACAGCCTCCCTCGGTCGGACCCAGTCACTCTCCCTCCGATGGATCGACATCGTCCCAAATGATCACCTGCATCCACATATACAGTACTCGATCATCCATCACAATTCATCAAAACATCAAAATATCCCAAAAACAGATAAGTTATTCTCACCCAGAGCTTTGCCTCAAGGGCGCAACTATTATCCCCACATGCGTGCACACATGCGCACCTATTTACCCCACAGGAACGCATGTATGTGCTCCTGTTCATCCCACAGGCACACACCAAATGTGCATCTGTTCACTACACAGTTGTGCACTCATGCACAACTGTCAGCACCACATCCGTGCACATATCACGACTATGCTTCAAACAGGCGCGCACCCCATGTGCGCATATTTTCCCACATTACATGACTGTTCCCATTACAACCATGCATTTGTGCATGGGTCACCATCGATCACCCATGCATTTGAGGGGCCACACTGCTAAAAACCCACTGTATGGCCATCCGTACGGTCCTACCCAAAAATTGACACCTAACTATATGAGGTGGCAATGTGGGCCCTACAACTATATATAGGCCCTTTTTTCCAAAAATTCCATACCCCCTTCCAGGAGCTCCGGACATCCATTTTTTGATCCGTCTTCATCCATGGGATCAGGATCCTGCTGCCTATGTTGTCATGCTTCTTAGGTCACCATCCATCCCCGACCCCCGGGGAGCCATTTTCTCATACCCCGTTCAGGTACGCATGCTCATGTTCAAAATTATCAAATAACTATTAAATGTTTGTTATCTTCAAATATTGTTCACGTCGGGTATTTGGTTTTCATGTGTGTAGGTACTTGGTCATCATACACCATCATGACCCCTTCAGGTATATGATCGACACTGGCATGTAATCATTCCCTCTAAATCTCAATTGCATCTCCAGTCACACCCTCTGAAATTTTCCTTTAGGGTCCTTATATCCAGCTCTGCAGTTTTGTCACCTCCACTGCATTTTGCTATTCTCACCCGGTAGCACTCTCCCCCACGTGAGTTGTCCCATTCATAGTCCCCCTTGGCACTTTGAAACTCATGTTGTTTTCACCCTTTAGGGATGGGAGTCCCAATAGTCTTACACATTTTCGAGAATCATCCACATACTCCTTATCCGCCTTTTTATAACTTTCTCAATGGACTCCCAGGTTATCTCATCATGGTTCTATTTTGATTGCACCTCTGTAGTATCATTACCCATCCATTTCATGCATATTCAATTTTCCCATTTGCGAATTCCCCTTCATTCATTTACCTCATACAAAGACCCGCCCATGGGGCCCCACACCCTCCACCAGTTCCCTACACAACTTGTGCCCTCATAGGCAAAGCCATCTTGCACTGAGGAACCAGTTTCTGTATTTGTACGCTCATCCCCAATTATTTATTTACTTGGCAATTGTACAAATCCTTTGTTTCCAACATTTACATAGATTTTTTTCATCACCTTTGACGACCTTCTTCCTTTTGGAAAACGCAACCCATGTCGCTCTTGGTTGGGGCATCCATATATTCTACCCTTGTTGACATAGTCCATAAACCAAAAGTATCCCACAGGCCACCTACCTCTTCTCTCTGAGTTTGTTCAATTTGTCCCACCTCTGGCACAACTTATCCCCGGTCTAGTTGTCCCCCTGACACTCGACCTAGTTGTACGGTTGCTGCCACTTCACATATATCCCCAACCAAGAGAAGTCTTTAGTCTCCACTCATATTGACTTCGTCCATGTACCTCCTCAGTTTCTGATCCCATCTAGTGAATTTCCTGAATCCCTCTGCTTCTTAGCATCGTGTTTCCCTTTCTGTCAACATCAACACCATTTCCAGAAGGGAAACAATATCTTGACTCTCATTACCTTTACAATGAGGAGTCTTGGATGACACAGGGATCACCATCATTTCTCTCTGCTATCGTTGACCCCCATAACATTCAACTTCAACACTCTCTCATGTTACGGTGGGTCTTACTTTGCGACTATTGCAGTTGTTTTTATATTTTCTGAAGACCTCTGAAATTTGTTGGGCCATCAATGCTCGCCAAATATTTGATACTTCCTCCAAGTGTCTTTGCTTACTTTTCAGAGTATTATTCCTCATCAGAATTGTCCTCTGCTCTTATCAACACGCCCCCGAGGGAGCTGCACTCATACTCACCAACATACCACTTCAGCTACTGTCTTACACATGTTTTGAGTTACATGACACGAGCATGGGGCATGCCCGCCTCATTTGTACACAATTTATTTTTCACACCTTCAGAAAGGTTGGGTCCT
>ML836589.1:56540-80081 GCA_009831015.1 Picea engelmannii | reverse complement strand
TTTCAGATCTAAGACGTCTTTGACTATTCTTACCTTTAATAGAGCACAAAGTTTATATATCTTACCTCTTTCAATCATAACTTCTCGCTTTTACCTTCCTTGGAGCACAAATCTTTCAGATCCTGCTTCTTCTCTACAGATACAACCTTCTTTCTTCAAATCAGACTTCTTTTCTTAGCACATAGATTATAAACTGAGTAGGGTAATGTGCGTTAGGGCACAGATCTACGCACAAATATTTATTTTGCACAAACCTCTTCTTTATTAGTTCCCAGCATTCATAGTTTTAGGTCCCGACAATGGAACCATTTATTGGCACAGGGAAAGACCCAGGGTTCAACGCTCAAGAGCGCACCAAAAAATCCCTAACTACCGGCCCTTTCGGCAACACCTGCAAAGTAGATGAATTCTCACCCGAGGTAGAGGCATGGGTGGTTGCAGTACTCAAGTGTTTGGAACCTTAGCTGGGACACAGATCTGTGATTATATCTCTTATAGAGTACTCAGCATAGATCATTTGTCAATATTCAACCCTTATTATACTTCACAGATAGCATAGAGCATCGCAACATTCACTTAGATCTAAATTATTTCAACACTTAGCAACAGTTAAACAGATTAGATCCAGTAGGTCAGCACTAAGCATCTCCATACATGTCATATCTAATATTCACACACCTCTATAACCACAAATCATAAGTAGATCTATCTAAATATATCAAATCACTTAGCAAAAGAAAGGATAAACACATCAAGTCGAAGCACAAAGAATAGCACACATATTTACATGGTTCACCCCCACCCTGGGGCTACGTCCACCAACTCTTCTTCTTTATTAGCGTCTTCAATTGGTTACAGCACAGATCCACCAAAAACCTTCTTCGCATAGGACAGAAGATCTGTGCAGCTCGCTAGATCCTTCTTCCTTATGTTACAACATAAAGCCTTCCACAACTCCTCACAACGAATTTCACTTAGCTCTACAAGCCTCTTACATTCATGCATAGAGAACTTACAAAATCTATTAGCACTTAGCTTACATCACATACATCCCTATATCTTTTGATAGATGCCTAGATATCTATGTATACATTACAAAAGTGGTCCTAAGCATGGGTAAACCCACGGGATGACATCCCTTTCCCATTACATATTCCCAAAAACCCAAAAGGGACCCAAAAGTGGGCCGAGATTCTGCAATCTCTGCTTCGTCTGGCGCTCCATATTTGACAGGTTGTCAAAGTCCCAAAAATGGTCAAGCATGACCAAGTATCTCCCAAAACTTGGTCAAGGGCCAAAAGGTCCCCTCTGGAGGATATTATCCACCTTTTATGGGACGATTTGGACCAAGTGGCTCCAATGCTATTGGAGGATCTACTCCATCATTCACTTATGGTTTTCATATTTTTGTTGGAGGACAATATAACACTGGGGGGAAAACTCAATTTGGAGGTCACAGCCAAACTGGAACACAACCCCCTCTTGGAGGACAAACCTCGCTTGGAAGTCCTACCCCACCTTATGGATAGAACATTCCAGGATTGTTAGCCCAGTATTGGAACTTTCTCATCCAGGTAAATCCACAATCATCAGGGGGGAAACAACCTCAAGTTAGCTCTTTCATACCCCCTAGTTTGGGCCAGTCATATCTCGGTTCTTCCAATCCCATTTGGGATTCGAACGTTCCATCTAGTGTCCCTTTCCAAGGGAACATCCCTAATCAGGACAACCATATGGGCTACATGCCTCCACATTCACGTATGAATCTGTCAGGAACTTCACCTCACATGTAGATTGTTTATGGTCCTACTAGTATTCTGACAAGACTTCCTCCCCAAAGTCACCAATATCCTCATGTGAATAGACAGTTACCCTTTTTAGCCACTTTGGATCTTCCTAACTTGTCTAGAATCTTGAATGACCCCATCCTGCATTCTCCCCATTGGCCCATTGTACTGGCCAAGATACCATCCGACATTCCAAAATTTGATGGTAAACCGGGAGAAGATCCAAACAACCATGTCATAACTTTTCACCTTTGGTGTTCATCCAACTCTTTGATGGACGATTCCATTCTATTACAACTCTTCCAATGAACTCTTACGAGTTCAGATGCAAAGTGGTATATAGAATTACCATGAGGATTCTTCACCAACTTTAATACCCTAGCCATGGCTTTCCTCACACACTTCTAGTTACCAATCTGTTATGAAACGGGAACCGAGATTTTGAGTTCCTTCAAGCAAAATAAGTCCACTCACATCTCCGATCACATTCATGAGTGGAGATGAAGATGACGTGTGATCAAACTCTATATTCCTGATCAGTTATTGGCAGAATGGTTCACAAAATCCTTCGTGAATAAAATATCTCGTGACATTTCCATGGGTGGATTTGTCACAGAAGAACAGGCGATCAGTCGTGCTCAATACCTTGATCTCATTTATTCAAAAATAGGTACTCTTTACGATTTTGTCCCTGACGCACCTCGTCCTTCTACCACCACTACCTCAACGACCCCTGCTGCTTCTCATGAGGATGATGGTGTGATTGGAATCTTCCATGCTCAACCTCAATCTACACAAGCCTCTCCCATCAATCCAAAGTCTACTACTTCTAATGTTCAAAATTCTCTAACTCCTACTCCTTCCACCGACAAAACCTCTGAGGTGAACTCCGTTCAATCTACCCCTGTCAAAAAAAATAAATCTAAAAAAGGGAAGGGTAAGAATAAGGAGGATAAAATAACCCGCAATCTAAGAAATCCAAAACACAACCTGTTGATGATAAGGATAAGCGCAAACCCCGATACCCTTTCCTTATCTGTGGTGATGATCACTACACGAAATATTGTCCAAGACAGGTCCAGGTTACTAAGTTCCTTCAAGGGACAACGAAACCTCCCACACCTGCCATTTTGACCCAACCTTTCCCTTCCCAACAGCAGGCCCAATTGTTCATTCATGACCAACCCTCTCCCTCCACTACTTCTTATGTACTTATATGCACAGGTGATTCAAAAAAGAATGATGTTAATCTTACCACTTAGGTCAAAGACTACTCTTCCTCAAAGGAGAAAGTTGATGATATACCACCTCCGTTGGTTCAACAGTCTCCCTCAAATTCACCTCCCAATGGTCCTCTTCATCTTGAATGACCGAGTCTCGATACAATTCTTTTCCCTCACCCAAAGGGTTTTGTTCGAAAGTCTTCCTTCAATCCTCATGCACATGCTTCTCAAAAATACAGTATTGTAGAAGATTTGGCGCAAGCACATTCTACAATGTCATCTCTTGAAGTCCTTCAAATTTGTCACACTCAATGGAAGGCACTGTTAAAATCTATTGTTGGAATTGACCTTACAGATACGAATTTGATAATTTTTTACCCGGAAGATCACATTCCAAGGCTACCCCCTCAACTCACATTTCAGATACAAGTTGTTGTCACAGACAAGAACATTTGTAGAACCATTATTAAGGAGGGTGCCTCGACGTGCATAATGTTTGTTTCTTGTTGGAAATCCATTGGCTCTCCTCCCTTAACCGAATCACACAACATGCTCAAAGCCTTCAATGTCTCTAGATTTAAACCCTATAGTGTACTCCCCTCATTGCCTATTACGTTAGAAGTCAAATCGGTCAATGTTTAAGTTGAGGTTTTTGATGCACCTCTTCATTACAACCTCTTACTTGGTCGTAGCTAGATTGATTCCATGTGTGTAGTTTTCTCTACTCTTTTTCATGTAGTACATTTTCCACACTAGGGAAATTTGTTACAGTAGACCAACTGGCCTTTTTAAACTCTGATGCCCATACTAGCAATGTACCCTTCATTTCAAGGACACCCCCTGGGTACGAGAATGTCGGTGTGGGTCTACGAAAATATTTGACTCTGATGGGTATGTTCCCGATCCCACCACCCAATGTTCCGCCTCCTTTGGTTTCCTCGATCAACATGATTTCCACCTCCATTCAGGAAACCCCCGCATCTTCTGACCCATGGATAGTACCCACACTTGGTGATTATCTTCGCTATGGTGACCAAATGCCTTTAAGTCCGGTTGAATCCGCTTATCAAGCCATTCAATCGGAAAACCCTTCAACTACCTCTCTTGGTGATTCATCTCCTAATCCATTCCACATTATTTTTCCTACAGACGAGATGATCATGTCGGTTATTTCCATGGAAGACACCCCATGGGATGATGGGCATCATCGTTCCATCCTCTTCTTGGAGCAGCACACCTTAGAGAGTTACCAACGGATCTTGACTCCATCGACCGTTGTTGTCGTCTCTTTTGTTCCCGAGTCTACACACGATGTGTTATATGAAGGGAAATTGAGTAACATTTCACCCACCATCCCCCTCGACATATCCATTAAACTTGGAGTTGTCAAAAATGTTCACATCGGAGCTTCATGTTCCACGGATAAGGTTGTCACATATAAGTCCCTTTTTTAGGAGTTTCATGACATCTTTGCATGGAGCTATAAAGAGATGTCGGGTATTGACCCCGATATTTTTGTACATGAAATTAAGACATACTAGGGTGCTAAACCCATATGGCAGAGACTTCGCCCGATCCACCCTCATAAAGAAACTGCTATCAATCTTGAGGTTGAAAAACTTCTTAAACATGGCTTTATTTATCTCATGGATTTAACTGATTGGGTATCCAATCTAGTTCTATTTAACAAGACACAAGGTACAATCTGTGTCTGCGTTGATTATAGGGATATCAAAAAATCTTGTCCTAAGGAAAACTTTCCCACCCCCTTCGTTGACCACATCGTCGATGATTGTGCCAGAAGTGAAATCTTCTCTTTGATGGATGGTTTCTCTGGATATAATCAAATCAACATCTTACCCATGGATCAACACAAAACCGCTTTCATTTGTCCTTGGGGCACCTTTGCCTACCAGAAACTACCCTTTGGTTTAAAGAACACCGGTGCGACTTTTCAACGTGCCATGTCTTATGCTTTTCATGATATCAAGCACATTGTACAACCATATCTAGATGACCTACCAGTGCATTCCATGCATCGTAGTGACCATCCGACACACCTCTGAGCCATTTTCCTTCGTTGTCGGTTCTATCATATACACTTAAACCCACACAAATGTGTCTTATGTGTGGAGTCCAACCGACTTCTGGGATTTATTGTTTCACGTCAGGGGATCAGGGTAGATCCTTTGAAGGTTGAGGTGATCCTCAATATCCCTCCTCCTTCCTCACTCCTCCAGCTTCAAATTTGGGAAGGAAAACTTTGTGCGTCATTTCATCCCAAACTATGCTGAGTTAACAGTAGGATTTACTCGACTGCTAAAGAAAGGTTCTGAGTTCATATGGGATACCACTGCCAACAAATCTTTTGAAGCTTTGAAACTGACATTAACCCATGCCCCACTACTTTTCCCACCCAATTATAGTCAATATTATTTCTTTTATCTCGTTGCTTCGAACTCTACCATTTCCATGGTTCTTTTCCAAGAAGATGATCTACACGATGAACATATCATTTATTATTTGAGTCAGAGTCTCACAACTACCGAAGACAAATACTTACATGTTGAAAAAATGGACTTGGCAGTTGTTCAAGCTGTCCAACATTTTTGTCACTATATCCTATTACACATGACCACTGTAATTTATGATTGCAACCCTATGTAGCACATTCTCACACGCCAATTGCTAGGGGGAAAATACTCCAAATGGATAGTGATTCTCCAAGAGTTCGAGTTAGAGTTTGAATGCGCTAAGTCTAAGAAATCCTTGGTGTTTTCCGAACTGATATGTGACCTTCCCTGCACTAAGACATAAAATGTAGCAGAGGATTCTTTACCTGATGAATCCCTCTTTCTGATCAGTTCCGATGAACTTTGGTATGGAGATATCATTATTTATATCCAGACTCAAACTTTCTGACCCGATTTTTCTAGTGCTAACCATCGTCATATACGTTACCAAGCCCATCAGAATATTATCCTCGGAGACACTCTTTATCGCTGTGGGGTTGACTCCGTTTTTCGACAATGTCTCACCTATGATGAGGCTGAGAAAGCCTTGAATGACTGCCATTCTGGAGCATGTGGTGGTCACATGTCTGGGTATGCTACTACCCAAAAGATCTTACGAGCAGGGTATTTTTAGCCTTCTTTATTCAAAGACTATATTATTTCCATCCAAAAATGCCATGTTTGTCAAACATACAACAACAAGATACGATATCATCCCACTTCTTTATACCCTGTAGTTTCTGTTGGACCTTTCACAAAATGGGGCATTGATTTCCTGACATGTAACCCTCACTTGGTTGAGGGGCATGGATACATCATCGTAGCCATGGATTATTTCACAAAATGGGCCAAGGCGATGCCCACATTCGATAATACCAGAAAAAATGCAGCCCTATTCACATTCAATCATATCATCACACAATTCATAATCCCACAAGCTATCGTCACCGATCACGATAGCCATTTTCAAAATTTCATGATGTCCGAGCTTACCAAAAAGTTGGGTATTCGACATGAAAAATCAACCCCCTACTATCCACAGGCCAATGGCCAAGTTGAAGCAATAAACAAGGTTCTTATCACCATGCTTCGACGGATAATAGGAATTCACAAGACAAGTTGGCACACAATGTTTTTTTCAGCATTTTGGGCCTATCGGACATCCGTGAAGTCTGCCACGGGATTTACACCTTTTCAGCTAGTGTATGGTATCGAATTTGTTCTGTCGATTGAATGTGAGAAACTGTCATTGAAGCTAGCCGTTGAACTTCTCCCCAAAACCTCTACCGAAGAAGAACGTCTATTGTATCTGATGCAATTAGATGAAACCCGTCGTGATGCCACCTTGGTAATTGAAACCTAGAAGAAACATGTGAAAGTTCAATATGAAAATCATGTTAAACCATGTGTTTTCTTCGAAGGTGATCTAGTTCTTCTCTATGAACAAGATCGTGATTTACTAGGGGCCGGAAATTTTGAGGCTATGTGGCGCGACCCTTATGTCGTCAAATGAATGTTGGAGAAAGGATCCTATGAGTTAGTCGATTATGATGGTATTCCTTTGAGTGAACCTAGAAATGGGCTTTACTTGAAGAAGTATTATGCCTAGGTTATATTTGCATGAGTGCTTGTATTTTTACTATATCATAATTTTGTGTTCTACTCTTGCGTTTTTTTGTTATTTGGTTTAAACCCCTAGCATATTACCTTGTGTTGTGCTTGGTTTCTAGATGTTGATGTCTCCACTACCCCACATTGGCTTCGTCGGTGGCTCTAGTCGTAGTACTCAAAACTTAGCATCCGCTACTTGGGAAATCTATGCACCTACGAACAAGTTAATCATTCTACACAGTGTTTGCCTTGGTCATGCAACTAACAACATCGCAGAATATAGCACATTCATTGAATTGTTGACCGGTGCTATTTCGCTTGGAATCTGTCACCTAGTTGTACGGCTTGATTCACAACTAGTGTTACTACAGCTAAGTAATGTCTATGCTATTTGAAGTCCTACATTTTTATGGGTATATTTGTGAATTCACCTCTTGGAACGTTATTTTGATTATATTGAGGATCAACACATTCCTAGATGTCTAAATACATTAACCGATGCATTAGCTAATTATGTGTTAGATAGAAATTTGAGACATTTATAAATCCAATCACACACCACATGTTGTATATAAAGCAAAGTAAGCTAGTAGGAGCCTCATGTATATATATAATGATAAAATGTTTTACAAAAAGGTGTTTTCCGTCCAAAAGACAAAAATATCAAAATATGAAACCCACAGCTTCTACAAAATAGCATCATGGATGCTTCTCACAGTAGCATACTACTTCCTGTGCTACTCTGCGAAGTAATCCATTGATTAAACCAGACATGCCTACGGTGTGGCGCTGATAACGCCTCAGAATCTCATTGATCAAGATATCCGGGATTTCTGCTGTCAAACCCTCTAGATTCTACTCGACCGCTTCATAATCGTCAGCATCCCATCCTGCTACTACCGTTGCTTCCCCTCACCTCTGAATGGGGGAATTTCCCAGAGGCTAGTGTGGCCCTACATCTACATGGTCAAAATATTTGATTAGTCATTGGATAGAGAGCATATATATATAAAATATTATAATCTAAAATTTCACAAAAACACCATAAAAACAAAATGTTTTTCTTACCTAGGTCCCCCCACTAAAAACCCTCAGGTAGAACCAAATACGGGTCATTGCGAAAGTCCAGGATGACATATGCGTAATCATCTATCATCAATATCTATGGCCTCAACCGGTCAAAGAATGCATCATTGTATTTAATAATGGGGCCCACTACATGTCGGGCCATGAGATCACACCATCGCTTCATTCACAGATATCGTGGCACTGGTATACCCCACTCTACCTATAGGTGTGAATGAGGGACTCTTTATAGAGAGAAAGACACCAAAATGGATCCATACCCAAATTTTTGCAGGTCCCCATTCTTTCTTTTGGTTAACTATGTATTCATACTGCGAAGAAGACCATCACACCAGTTGAACACACGAGGTTTTGTGCATTCCACTGCATACTGAAAATAAATTTAGAGGGCCATGTGCGGAGACACACTTCTCACCATGCACATAATGGTAAAAAGGATGGTCTAGAGAGTCAAATCCTGAACACCTCTTATGGCTACCTTACCTTTGCGTCTCTGAGCCTCGGGTTCAGAGTACCAACGGATGTATTCGCTCATCGGTAGGCCACCACCTCGACCCCCTGTTAGGGTCACGTGTGCTCCATGATGGGATAAACACGTCAAGAAGTAAATGTCTTCAATGTCCAAATAAAGAACGTGGACAATGACATGAAACACCTACTAGTATACATCCCACATGTGGACCACGTATTCTAATAACCTCAGTTGGGCTCTCATGCCCTGTATTTTAAAAAAATTTAACAATCCGCACTACCAAAGAGCATTGACAGTGCATGGATCATTTAATGCCATGAAGTCATTGTCCGCGTGTTCCCGTTCTATCCATTCCAAAATTTTGGCAATCAAATACCTTCATGGAGATGAGGAATGGAAGTTAGCATCTTCAATCGTTGATTTTGAAATTCTTTTTGGGGAAAACACATGCATAATTTTTTGGGATTTCGGCCGTCGCGAATGAGTTTTTAGTACAGTGCGGGGTTTTCGTAGGTGAACCGTAGGGCACCTATGGAAATCATTGATTTCCTCAGGTCCCGATACTAGTCACTTGTGGCAGCCCCAACGTGAGCCTACCGACCCGAAAACTCATCCAAAAACTACCTTTAAACAAAAATAAATTAATTTCAATCCATTGAAGAAGAAGAGGATGAAAAGCTTACCGTGTTGATGGATAACGTTTGTTGAATGATCGAATGTGATTCTCACAATCAACAGCTGAAATATGAGGTAAAAAATAGGGTTTCTAGACAAGTTTTGAATGAAATGCAAATGAAATAGGAATAAGAGGTCTTACCCCCTTTTTATTTCATTTTTTGCTTTTTCTTATAATATTTTATATTATTTTAATGCATTTTATCATAACCTAATGTTCTAATGGTAATTTGAGTCTGTTGTTTCTCACAGATGTGAAGACCAAGGCCCTGAACAATGTCCTGTGGATGATTTTTCTTGATTCAATTTTCTGTTTGTTACATATATCAGTACTTTTTAGGGTTTTTCAGAAAAACCTCGAGCCTAGTATTTGTTCATTCTCGTGCTCGAAAATCGATGAGAACACAACCGAATATACTTTTGTCATTTTTTCGTACTCGTTATGGGAACATGAAAAATCGAAACCTATGGAGTATCCTTTAAGCTCTTTTCACACTCCATAAAAATGAAAAGATTATCAAGCGAACTTGTTCTTTTCACTCTCGTAAAAGTATTTGAAGAAAACATTTGATGGGCGATAGTTTATCACTTTTTCGGTCTCGTCGGATTACTTTACGAAAAAGAAACTGAGAGAGTTCTCTTTAATGTGTTTTTCAGACTCTATAAATATGAAAAAACCCTGAGTTTTCTATCTTTGGACTCGTTAAACAAACATCGAAAGACCCACATGGGACCGAACCACTCCTTCTTAGGGTTCGTTAAACATACTCCAAGGGACTCGTCTGAAGGATGAGATTACATAAACAAGCATATGTTATCCTCCTCAAGATTACATAAAAATAAAGAGGTACTCGCCAGAAATGGTGGGGGGAAATTTGGGAAAGAAATGTGTCTTTGTACCCGTGTTAGTGACAGTACTAGTCTCTCTTGAACATGACACCCCCCTTCATCATTTGAATCCAGGTTGGGAAATCCATTTGTCTCTCATGTGGCCCTATGTACGTCCATATCTTGGGGTTTTTTTGAGTCAATGCTTCCAATACCATTTTCATGTCGTTCATATGTTCAAGAGAAGTCCAAACAAGCCCTCTATCGAGTTGGCCATCTGCAATTGTTAATTCTTACCATGTCGGCCTTCCTTGTGTCAGTTTCAAATCATTTTCATACTTTGATCTACCCTAAATCTGTTACTTATTTCATGTCACTGATGGGGGATACATCAAGGCCCTCCTATGATGAGTCTTTTCCTGTCGACTTCAACGCATCATCCGGGAACAAGACCTAGAAATCGTTTAGTACCTTAGAGCCTGCATGCCTCAATGGCAGGTTTCTTCGCTTTCGATAGTGGATTCACATCATTTGTCCCTAATAGAGAGATTTCATCGAGTGTTCAACTTCATCTCTTTTATTCACATTAGTTGGATTGTACAAAGATACCTTGGGATTCATATGGTGATTTCCCTCACACTTGTTAACGGTTTTCATCTATGATCGGTAATCAAGTGGTTTCTACCATGTTAGACTTCAACACCAGTAATAACATGGTTAGATTCATACTTACGGAAGACGGGGTTGAAGACCCTGGATCTCATCATTTTGGTCCAGGTTGCAATGGATTATTTATGATTTGTATTTGACACACATATCCACTTTGTATGTCTCATGGTTGTGTCTGAATTTAAGCTTTCTAATACATAGATCCACAGTGTATTTATGGTGGCTATGTAGAATATTGATGACATGAATCCATTGTGTATAATTGGTGGCTATGACTTAAATCACTTGTATTCTGAGCATGGGAATTCCTACCTTATAAATGGTATAATTTTATGTAGATGCTTGATTGTTTGCAGGTTCCCGATTGGTGCACTCCTTGTTCTCGACACACACACGCATTTTACAAAGTATTTCGGTTGTCAAAAGTTCTAATCTTATGCTTTGGGGGGCATTTTGTTACACATTATTTTGGTCACTCTAATGATGAATCTACATGCATGTGTTCAGGCTCTCAAAAAAATATTTTACATGAGAAAAATGAGTAATTTATTCCCTTACAAGGCATATTTTTAGAATGACATCCTAGGCTGACAGTGGTACACAGTGCATAAATCCTTGATTTCTGCAGGTTTCTCTATGCCTGTCTCGCAGGATTTATGCATGTTGCTATATAGGCAGGGTGCGATGGTGTTTGAAGATAAGGAAAGGAAGAGGTTTCATGAAGCTTCTAGAAGGAGAATATTCTAGAATGTGAGGTGGCGTCTGTATGGTTGTGGTCTTACTGGCTTCTTTGATTTGGTGGGATCATCCTCATCCTTGTAACCACTCCATCTTCTCCTATATAATGATGGTTTTCTCATGGAAAAGGTTAAGCAAGATTCAACAAAGAATTGTTCAAAGAATAGGATGAAGACTGTGTGAAGGATCCTGTTACAACTGATGCTTGTGGTCTCCAGTTGTCCATCAAACTTTTTTGGGCCATATTCATACAAATTCAGAGCAAGTGTATGTGTGTGTTGGAAAAAAGGACCACCGAAAGGGAACTTGCGACATCAAGGAAATTTGGTTGTCTCTTCCACTTTTACTTAATATGATATGGTGACATGTTTCTTTCCCATAAAATCATTAGTGTTTTATTACATGACTCCTTGATCACATGTTTAGGTTTCCATTGAATCTACAATTGTTGTTTTCACTTTGGTTGGTTTGTGTCATTGCTGATTTGATTTCACAAGAGCACCAGAGCGAAGTAGGGACAACAGAGATATAAGGAAGCGATATCTAAAGGTATGCCATCTATTCCTTATTTAGTAGTAAATTCAATGGTAGTAACTTAGGGAAAGCGTCATGTCCTATCTTGTTTTGTTCTAGATCCAGGTGGATCTAGGGAGATTATTTTATGTCTGCATTCACCGATTTATCCAATAATAAAGGGGATGTGTGACGCTCGATCTGTGACTCCAGGTACATAGTACTATGGAGGAAAAATTCTTTGGAGCGTTTGAAACTTCCGAATTAAATCAGAGCCGTCAAAATCACTCAGGACATGCAACATCGGATTGTGAACTTCAGATATTTGCCACTCCAAAGGATTTGTGCGGTGGTTGTCTTGGTGCCTGTTTTCTTGGTGTCTAGTCATAGCCCACGGTCATATGTGAGTATGGATGGATGGAAGGGGCTAGGTCTGGAATTCAAACCCCAAAGGCCAAACGTCGAATCCCTCGTGAACTTATGAGTTAGTCAAGGACCAAGTCCAGTAGTTGGATTTGTTGGTGGATGGATTTTCACCATAGAATTAAGGACACTTGAAGATCCGGGATATCGGAGGACTCAGGGAGAAACATATTGAGTCGAACCCACATGGAATCCTTGTGGCCTCGACCAATGAACACCTAAAGAACTTGGGAGAGGATAGATTCCAGCTCTAAGCTCTGTTCGAAGCATGGAGACTGTGGTTGGAAATCTCTGGAAGAGAAAAATGGAATAGAGACCCCGAATGGGGGTTTTGATTTTCTTAAGAAGAATCAAATTTCGACGCCCCAATATGGGTGTGTTACACCTATATTAGTGAATATCACTCACTCATTGAACATATGATAATATACATTGATTCTCATTCTTCATATTGTATCTCTCTTCCTTTTCTTGATAAGTTGTCTTTGTTTATACTTTTGCTAGGTCTCATGTGCAGGTTTCCATGAAAAATTGACATGGTATCAAAGCCGAGCTGCTTGGAGAAACCCAGACAAGCCAGAGAAGAGTGAAAGAGGATTTAATTATTCAGTAAAACTAGTTTTCTCCATAGTCGCAGCCTATCCCTATCGAAAGGTGCGACAATTGGAATCATCGCAGCCTATCCCTATCGAAGGGTGCGATGGTCGCACTCACAATCGTCACATTGTATCCTTTTCTAGGGTGAGATAATTCAACATCGTCGCACTATATGCTTCTTTAGGGTGTGACAATTCAATCTACCCTCCATAAAATTGGTTTTTTGCAATAAAATAGCCATATCTCAAAATCTGCGATCTGGATCAGGCTAAAATTTTGACTAGAGACGTTAAACATAGGGATGTTCATGCTCACCAAAAATATCCAAAACCCACATCATATTTTAGGAGACATGTCTATTTTATCATATCTATAGTTCTCATAAAGACGTCAGTCATATCTCGGAATCCACGATCTGGGTTTTCAAGATCTTTTTAGAATCAATAGCAGGGATGGAGACGATGCAACTTCTTCAATCAATTCTAGTGATAATACTCACACCATACAACTATTTTGAATGGAATTCGAATGATGCATTCCAACTCAAAAGAAAATTATTGTATAATGTGATGATGACGACAGAAACAAAACCTACATCAGCGCTTGAGAATACTAGATGGGTGAAACGTAAGGATGAGGCCACATGACTACTTATTGAGTTAATATCCACTTATTTATGGTTTCATGTTTCCACATGAAAGAATCCAAATGAGATCTAGACCACCTTGGAAGGACTCTTTGGAAAGTAGGATGAGATGCGAGGTCATATGCTTGAGGTAGAGTTGAATACCTTAGACCCTAAAAGTTTTGATAATATACAGGATTTCTTTACTAAATTTAAATATTTGATATTGAGCTTGGGTGAATGTGGTATTGACAATTCTACACAAGAGAAACAACTTATTCTAACAATCTTGGCCAAGCTAGGACCAGAATATGTTGTATATGTCTCCAATTTCCATTCTGGCAGATGTCGTTTTGGAACAAATTGGAAAATGCCTACGATGGCTCAGTTCATTGAGTATCTTACACAAGAGAAGACAAAACTCATACATATGGGCTTAATGAAATATCTCAAATCACATGCACTCACCATGCATGATGGAAAAGGATCATCCAATCTGAAATCGAAGTAGAAACGAAAAAAGTTATTACATCCAAAGTCAAAGAAGGAGGGATATTCCAAACCCTTCAAGGATTCTTCAGGTTCCAAATATTCTTCAAATTCCAAAGGGAAGAAGAAGAATGGAAAGCAGTGCACATATTGAAATAAATTGATTCATGAATAATCCACATGCATGAAGAAGCATATCTATCTTATGACATAGGTAATTAATAAGAATAACCTTGGAGACTTCATTCCTGAAGGAGCCAAGAAGAAGGAAGAAGACCATGCACCTAAGAAAGGTAATCATCATGCTTTGGTTGCAATTAATTCCTCATATGATTCATGGATTATAGATTCTGGGGCATCACATCATATGGAAGCTAAAGAGGATGTTTTTATTTCTTTGAGTTCATGCTCTTGACCTCCTATTCTCATGGGGGATGATATTCCAATAACAGTTGCACAAGAGGGAAGAGGGGAACTCCCTAATGGAAGTTTTGAGAATGTTTTACATGTTACAAATATTTCTATAAATATTATCTCAGTTTATCAAATTACTCAAACAGGTAAAAGGGTTGAATTTACATCAGATTCAATTATTGTACTTGACATGCATGACAGTTCCATTATTGCAGTTGGTGAGGTAGATCACAAATAATGTTTGTATAAGTTCACTAAGTTTACTAACTATGACTCCTCTTTGCTACTTACACATGCTAATGATAGTAGTAGAGTATGGCATGAGATATTTGGTCATTTAAACTTTAGGTACATGCAGCGAATTTCCAAGCAAGGAATGGTCAGAGGATTTCTAGACATTCACTTTTCTGAAGGGGTTTGTGAAGGATTCATTCTTGGAAATCATCATGAAGAGAAGTTTGAAAAGGGGAAGGAAAGGAGAGACTCCTCTTCCTTGGAGCTTGTTCACAGTGATCTCATGGGTCCATTTCCATATCCATCCATTAGCAAACAAAGGTACTTTCTTACATTTATTGATCATTACTCATGCTATACTTGGGTTTATTTTCTCAAACAAAAGTCTAAAGTTTTTGAGCATCTCAAAGACTTCAAAGCTCTAGTAGAGACACAAATGGGGAACAAAATCAAGATCCTCCATATAAAAAATGGGGGGGAGTATATCAAAAAAGATGTTCATAATCTTTGTCGTGAAGCCAATATCCAGTTGCAGCACATAATTCCTTACACTACACAACAAAATGGAGTTGTTGAAAGGAATAATAGGTCTCTCAAGGAGATGACCAGTTTCATTTTTCATGCAAGATCACTTCCTTCCAAGATTTGGTCTGAGGCACTTAACTATGGTGCTTACATATAGAACAGAGCACCTCATAGATCTGTTGAGGATAGGACACCTTTTGAAGCTTGGATAGGTGACAAACCGGATGTCACACACTTTTTCATCTTTGGATAGAGCATGGGCCCATATTCATTCTGAAAAGAGGAAAGCCTTAGATCCACAGATAACACCTTACATCTTTTTGGGATATCCATATGATGTGAAGGGGTACAGATTGATTCATCCCTCTACATATTGGCTCATCATTGAGTTCAATGTTCAATTTGAGGAGATTCCTTTGCATGCACCTTTTTTACAACATGAAAAGACTCTTGTGTTTTCATCAATTCCAGACATCAGAGATGATGATTCTACACACTCAGATGTTACATATTCAGACACAGATTCAGAGGATTATGTACATGCAAACAAGCAGGTAGTACAACCAAATGAGGATCCATATTCAGAGCTTCATCAAAATCCCAAGTGGGAATATTACACACTTCAGGAAGAAGGAAAACTTGCAGGGGATCCATTGGATTCGAGGAGGACTCGATCTCATCATGTGGATCCTTCTCATGTACTTTCATCTTCTGAACCAGTGATGTCCATGCATTTCTATATGGTTCAATCTTCTTATCCACATACCTACAATGAGGTTGTTGGAAATCTAGTATGGGAAGCAACCATGCAGGAGCAGCATGAATCTCTTATAGAGAATCAGACTTGGGATCTAGTTCCACTTCCACCATGGAGGAAACTTGTAAGATTCAAATGGGTATATAAGACCAAGAGAGAAAAATATGGTCAAGTGAGAAGGTACAAGGCCAGATTAGTTGCAAAAGTATTTTAGCAGATTCATGGGATAGATTATGATGAGACCTTTGCTCCTGTAGAAAATATGGACTCCATTCACTTGGTTCTAGCCATTGTAGCAAGAAAAGAATGGGAAGTTCACCAGATGGATGTGAAGAATGATTTTCTTCATTGTGACGTTTCATAGGAGATCTACATGGAGCAGGTACAAGGGTTCATTCAGAACTCATCTTTAGTATGTAGACTAAAGAAGTCTCTCTATGGCCTCAAGCAAGAACCTAGATCATGGTATGAAAAGATGGATTCTTACTTTATTTCACATGATTTTTTTATATGTAAATATGATTCCAATGTTTACATGTTGAGGACTACTAAATCTGTGATGATTTTAGTACTCTATGTTGATGATCTATTGATCACTAGTAGCTCTACTTCAGCCATTTCTTTGGTCAAAGACATTTTGCATGAAAGGTTCTCTATGATGGACATGGGTCCACTACACTTTTTTATTGGTCTTAAGATTAGTCAGGATGCTTCCGGCATCAAAATTTCTCAGGTTAATTATGTCAATGATATTCTAGATAGATTCCACATGACAGACTGTAAGTCTACACCTACACCCTTCTTATCTGGGATCAGACTTGAGGATGGTGGGGATACACCATTAGTGGACACCAATTTGTATCAATATTTGGTGGGGAGTCTTCTATATCTCACCCACACCCGTGAAAATATCTCATATGTGGTAGGATCAGTTTCCAAATACATGCAGGAGCCCCATGATATGCATTGGAAGGCTTCCAAACGCATCCTCAGATATTTTCAGGGAACCATAAGTTATGGGATTCACTATGTAGTTGTTTGTGCATTAGATACCATAGGATTCATAGATTCATATTGGGTTGGTGATGTTGGTTATGTGTTATATTATTTGCACATGGTTTTTTGACACATGGTTTTTTGTCGATGGTTTTTTGCCAATGCTTTTTCGGCACATGCTTTTTTGTCAATGGTTTTCTATTTCCAGTTAAGGAATTAGGGTTGTTGACTAATACAAGTTATTGGGCTAGGTTTTTGGATGTCTTTGGTTCCTATATGTATATTTTATTGTAAGCAATGTATCACTATTAATGAATATAGAATATGTTGGTTTTCCTGGTTTAGGTTTCTAGGGGAAAAATATCTGTGTAATGTTTGTATTTTCCATTGTATCATTTATGTTGTTTTACTGAAAATATGTTTGCAATAAATATTGTACAAGGTTAAAATATACATTTTGTATCAGAGCTTTGTTGGCTTCAGGGGGATGCCTTTGTGTTCAAGATTTTGGCTCGGGACCGTTATAATCATTTTTACAATGGGAGATCTGTGGTATTGATTTTTTAGGTGAAAAGAAATGGTAAGCAATTCAAAAATGGAGATAGAGAAGTTTAATGGGAAAGTTTTGAGTTGTGGAAGCTCAAGATGGAAGATTTGTTGGTGGACAGAAATCAATGAATCATGGTAGATACAGGTATTCCACCTACAGGAACTTCAATAGATGACTGGAAAAAGTTGGATCATAAGGAGGAGAGAACAATCTGATTGTGTCTATTAGATTTAGTATTATTGAATGTGTCATAGGAAGTTGCAGCCAAGGATTTATGGGATAATTTGGGGAATTCTAGGTCCCTAGTAAATAAAAAATTCTTGAGAAATAAGTTGTATAATATGAGGATGAGAGATGGAGACTCGGTGGCAGATAATTTGAACGCTTTCAATACTGTGGTAAGTCAGTTAGTATCTGTTGAGATTAAAATTTCAGATGAAGATAAGTGTATCAATTTATTGTGTTCTTTAACAGACTTGTGGGATAGTCTGGTTGTGGCCATAGGTAGTAATACAATTTCCTTGAAGTTTGAGGAAGTGGTCTCATCCTTGTTGTCAGAGGAGATGAGATGAAAGAATATGGAAGGACAGAGCACAGATGCATTATTTGCAAGAGGACGCTCCCAGGAAAGAAATAGATATAATTTCTCAAGTGGGAGATCTAAGTATAAGGGTATGTCTAAATATCTCAGAAATTTTGTAAACGTATGTTGGAGATGTGGAAAATAAGGGCACTACAACAAGCAATGTAGATCCAAAGTTGAGAAAAAGAAGGGATCTGAAGAATATCCTACTATAGAAGAAAAGACCTCCAAGGAAGAAGGAGGGGATGTGTACTTGGATTCTTCAAGCACACATGCAGATCATGAGGCATGGTTGGTTGACTCAGGTTCATCCTTTCATATGACTCCCCACAGGGAGTGGTTCTATGAATATGAAAGGTATGATGGAGGTAATGTTTTATTGGGTGATGATTCGACAACCAGAATCATAGGACAAGGAAAAGTCAAGTTGAGGCTCATAGATGGAAGGATTAGAACACTGCCTGGTGTTTTTCACATCCTAGGTTTGGCCAAAATTTTGATTTATGTAAGAAAAATGGATGATGCAGGGGTAAAAACAATATTTGAAAAGGAAACCTGCAGGATGGTTCGAGGAGCAATGGTGTTGTTGAAAGGAGTTTGGTTTGGAACTCTGTATAAGCTATAAGGAAGCACTATTAGTGATGGGTGTAATAGTTACATTATTCCTGATATTGGATTTGAAGAAGAAATAAGTACTACAGTCTCTGGAGAAAAGGTTATGATGTGGCATCAAATACTAGGGCATATCGAAGAGAAGGTTCTTCAACTACTACACGGTAAAGGTATGGTTGAAGGTATGTCTAACTACTCTATGGATTTTTATTTATGTGAACATTGTGTAGATGGGAAGCGGAATGAGGTAATATTCCCTTCTAGTACAACGAGGGAAGAAGGAATTTTACATCTATTTCACAGTGATGTTTTTGGACGTGTATCAATCCCATCATTGGGAAAATCTGTGTACTATGTCTCATTTATAGATGAATTCTTGAGGAATACTTGGATATACTTCCTCAGGAAGAAATATGAATTATTTGATAGGTTTAAAGAGTTTAAGGCTCTTGTTGAGAATCAAACAAAGAAAATAATTAAGGTGTTGAGGACAGATAATGGCGGAGAGTTCTGCGGGAATGAATTTGAAGAATTATGTAAGAAGTGCGGTATAGCAAGGCAGAAGACTACTCCATATACGCCTCAATAGAATGGAGCTGTAGAAAGGATGAACAAGATGCTTATGGAAAAATCAAGGTGCATGCTTAGTGGTGTCGGGTTAGGGAAAGAATTATGGGCAGAGGCAGTGGGTACTACATGTTACCCAGTCACTAGATCACCCTCATGAGCACTGGATAATAAGAATCTGCAAGAGGTATGGACTAGTAATAAACCTTCTCTCACACATCTCAAGGTATTTGGTTGTGATGCATATGTTCATTTTCCAAAGGAAAACATGAGTAAGATAGATAAGAAGACTGAAAAGTGTATCTTTATCGGATATAAATATGGTCTCAAAGGTTATAATATTTGGAACCCAGAAACTAAGAAGGTAGTGTAAAGTCGAGATGTGGTATTTAGAGAAATGAAGGATGTCGTTAAATAGTAAGTCCTACCAAGTAAGGAAGAACCAGAGAAAATAGAATTTGAGTTAATGGATGATGAGTCAGACTCTACAGAAGCACATGAATAAGAAGAAGAATATCCTCATACTCTAGTATTGAGGAGATCGGTTCGAGAAGGAAGGATAACAGAAAGGGAGGCAATGGATTCAAAGGATGGAAATCTTTGGAAAAGGGCCATGGATGAAGAAATGGTATCTTTGGATAAGATTGAGGCTTGGGATCTAGGGAAGTTGTCGACTGGAAGAAATCCTATTGGCAGAAAATGGGTATTTAAAAATAAGTTGAATGCAGAAGGAAAAGTGGAGAAATACAAAGCTCAGTTAGTAGAAAAGGATTACTCCCAGGTTGAGGGAATTGATTTTGGTGATATTTTTTCTCATGTTTCCAAGTTAAATTCTATAATATTTATGTTATATGTGCTTCATTTGATTTTGAATTAGAACATATGTATGTGAAGACAACATTCCTACACGGGGATCTGGAAGAAGAAATCTATATGAAGCAACCAGAAGGTTATGTTGTGAAGGGAAAGAAGGAGATGGTATGCAAGATGAAAAAGTCCATGTATGGTTTAAAACAATCACCAAGGATGTGGTATCAAAAATTTGATACTTCTGTGCTGGGACTTGGCTTCACAAGAAGCAAAGAGGATCATTGTGTGCATTTTAAATTAATTGGTGATCATTTGATTTATTTTGTCTTGTATGTGGATGACATGTTGCTGATAGGAAACAACAAGGAGATTATCTAGGATGTGAAAACTCAGTTATACTCTAAATTTGACATGAAGGATCTCGGTGATTCAAATTTCATTTTGGGCATGGAAATTAAAAGAGAACGGAAAAGGAGGAAACTCTGGTTAAATTACAGAAAATATGTCGAGACAATATTGTAGAGGTTTAATATGTAGGAATGTAAAACGGTCAAGGTTCCTATTCTTGTTGGTGTAAATTTATCTGGGGATCAGTGTCCCAAGACACAGGAAGAGGAGGAGGACATGTCTCGTGTTCCATATGCGATTGTAGTTGGCAGTTTGATGTATGCAATGGTTTGTACTAGATCAGACATTGCACATGCAGTGGGAGTTTGGAGCAGGTATATATCAAAACTAGGGAAGGAGCATTGGACAACAGTAAAAAGGGTTTTTAGTTATTTGCATGGAACTACTAGCTATGGATTGTGCTACCAAGGAAGATCAGGATTGGACAGAGTGGTGGATATACATGGTTTTGTTGATGCAAACTAGGCTAGAGATCTAGATTGTAGGAGATCTAGAAGTGGGTATTTGTTTAACTTGTTTGGAGGAGCAATAAGTTGTATGAGAAAAATACAGGTTGTAGTGGCACTTTCAACTACATAATTTGAATACATGGTAGCCACTCATGAAAGTAAGGAATCAGTATGGTTACAAATATTATGTTCAAGTATTGGGTTGGTACAAAAAGCTGTAAGGATAGATTGTGATAGTCAGAGTGAAAATTTACTAGCGAAGAACCTGGCTTATCATTCAAAGAAAAAGCATATTGATATTCAATATCACTTTGTGAGAGACATGGTTGAAGAAAAGAAAGTGTTGTTGATGAAGGAGGACACTTTGAATAATGTTGCAGATTCATTAACAAACTCTGTGAGCAATGAGAAGTTCTCTTGGTGTAAAGGATCCATGGGAATTTCTTCCTTGGATTGTTGACTATGTAACCCTGTAACCCACTGTATGCAAATAAAAAAACAAGTGGGATAATGTTGGGTGTGTTATATTCCTTTGCATCGGGAAATGTGTCACATTTTTGGGCGCTTTTTCGTCACATGTTTTTTTCATCGCATTAGGGTTGTTGACTAATACAAGTCCTTGGGTTAGGTTTTTGGATGTCGTTGGATACTATATGTATATTGTATTATAAACAATGTATCACTATGAATGAATATAGAATATGTTGGTTTTCCCGGTTTAGGTTTCCAGGGGAAAAATCTCTGTTTAATGTTTGTATTTGCCATTGTTTCTTTTTTGTTCTTTTACTGAAAATTTGTTTGTAGTAAATATTGTACAAGGTTAAAATCTATAGGTGATAGCACAGATCACAAGTCCACATCTGGGTACACTCTTAGTTTGGGTTCAGGCCCAATTTGTTGGTTAAGTAAGAAGAAATCAACCATTTCTTTATCTTCTACAGAGGTCGAGTACAGAGGAATAGTCAACTATGTCATTCAGACACTTTGGCTTCAACACTTCCTTACCGAGCTTAGTATCCAGTTTCACTCTCAAACTATCATATGGTGTGACAATAAGAGTACACTGAGATTTTGTATAGATCCAGTACAACGATAGTGGACCAAACACATTGAGGTCCACATGCATTTCATCAGAGATTTAGTACATGACAGGATCATTGATTTGTATTTTTTTCCTTCCTCTAAACAGACTACCAACATATTGACCAATACCTTCACTGAGTAGAAGTTTCAAACTTTGTGGCATCGTCTTGCAGTGAAGAACACAGTTTCCTAGCAGCTTCCTTTTCTTCTTTTGATGCATTGTCTTTTGAGGGGGGGTTTTGTTCCCACGTGGTTTTCCCCCTTTCCTCATTTTTATTCAGTTTTCATTAGTTGCATTGTACATGAGTACCTAATATTTTCTAGTATCCGGGACTCATTTTTTACTCCATAGTGATGTTTAGGGGGGGTGTTGGACAAATTTCTATTTTCGGCACACTAGTTCAGTGGGAGTTAAATGACTAGTTCTATTTTATACTTTCGAATTTTAGATCATCACTATTATGCATGCATTCCTAAGATAGGATATCATTGACATTATGAGTGAATATCACTCACTCATTGACTAAGTCATAATATACATTGATTCTTCATATTTTATCTCTCTTCATTTTCTTGATAAGATTTGTTTGTGTATGCTTGTTGGACTCATGTTTTGATTGTTTTATGATGATGATTGAATCCTTTTTGTACCGATATTATATATGTTATTAACCATTTCGAAGAATTTTTCAAAGGATTTTGTATCAAATCATCATGGCTTTATAATAGGTATGTGAAATTGATGTTTTGCAATGGTTTTGAGTTAGATTAAGTTTTATTTAATGTTTATAAGGATCTAATGCGCGATCTGTGTGTCACGGGGTGAATTCACAATGTAATTTTCCATCTGATAGCTCGTTCGACACTTCATCCAACACCTGATCCGACGCTACATCCAACACTTGGAGTGTATGCGAGTTGGCAATTGTTGCATTGGTAGCCTGTGTTGGGAGAATCGATGACCTAGGTTTTATGCCCCCTTGTGGCCTCCAGCTACTGATCTCTTGACATCTTGGATTAAGTTTTTATGCTAATCGTTGAGTGGCACGTTCAGTTTCTAGAAGCTAAAGGTTGTTAGAGAGCATTTAATGGGATTTACCATTTTTAGAGGAGGTCGACCCTTCCAGTGGTTGACCTATCGAATTGTAATCATTATAAATACCACCAGTAGTGGCCAGACAAAAGACAAGGATTTTTAGAATACATTTCGTTGTGTAATTAAGACATCTCTGCAAACTTGTTTTAAGACTGTGTTTTTTAATTTAATGACAAAACTGTGTTGATTGAGCTTTTGATTTGTTGTT
>ML836589.1:40031-56440 GCA_009831015.1 Picea engelmannii | reverse complement strand
GATGGATTAATAATTACAAGTTTTATTAGTTGATTTAATTCTCAGTTTTAGTTATGCTTTACTGAATCTATTTTGCTTATCAATCTTGTTGTAGTATGCTAAGATAGAAGTAGAATTTGGATTATGTTTTTACAAGCATGCTAGTTTGAAATTTGAGTTTTTAAAGATAGGATTAAGTCCAGTTTAATTATGAAATTCCAGTTTAGATATTGTTTTGGGATTATGTTTTTACAAGCATTCTAGTTTGCAATATGATTTTTAATAATAGCATTAGCTTAGTTTAAGTTATGAAATATCAGTTTTAGATTTGAGTTGTGATTTTAATTAGAAGTTTGAATTTGAATTAAGTTTTTAATCATAAGTTTATAGACTTGTGAATTTACTTGAGTTAGCATAAGAGTGAATTTGAATTAAGTATAATCGTGTTTTCTTATCATCGATGATTGATATATGAAATTGAGAGATCACATGGATTTTCAGGATAGTTAATGTTTCTTCTATGTGTTATTGGATAAATCGGAAGGTGCAGACACTAACTGATCTCCCTAGATCCACCTAGATCTAGAACAAAACACACCAGAACATGATGCTTTCCTTAAGTTTTAAATATTGAATTTACAAACTAAAGAGGGATAGGTGACATACCGTTTAAACACCGCTTCCTCTCACCATCACCATCCTATCTCCATTCCAATGATCATACAATGATGAACCTACAAAAGAACGCAACGAACCAAAGTGATAGTAATAGCATAAACTCAATATCAACCTATGTATGTGATCAAGGAATCATACAATAAAACACAACAAGATTTATAGGAAAGAATCATATTATTGTATCATATTAAATGTGAAAGAGAGATTACAACCATGGTCTTGATGTCGTAAGGTCCCTTCCAATTGTCCTTTGTTCCCCACACACTTCCACTCCAAGAATTCTGAGAGCATAGATCTGATAATATTCACAATCTATCTTGACAAAATGGCTCATCTAGCCAAGCTAACAATCTCCAAATCTTAATCCAATCCAAACTCCAAAATCAAAAGCTCCAAACTCAAAATCTAATCTCATCCAAGCCAACTTTCTCCATGAGAGATCATCTCCTTTTATAAGATGAAGAGGATAAGGTGGGGAGGTTAGGATGATCCCACCAAATCATGAAAGTGAGTAAGATCCAAACCATTCGAATGCCACCTCACCATGGAAGTTTCTCCTTCTATAAGCATCGATAAGATGCTCATTTTTCCCACGTATGAGCATTCTTGCACCCTGTTTATAGAGAAACCTGCGAACCTCTCGCAACCCAGCTATGCTACAGCCTATGAGAATCAGGCATTCTCACACCCTAGCCATGGTGCAACATGCGAAAATAATTTTTAATAGGGTTTTCATAAAGGAAAATGAAACTTCTTTTCTCAGGAAAAGTTCTTCTCCCTTCTTTCTTTAGGAACTCAGGCCACAGACCCCTCTGAAGACTACATACAGGTTTACATCATTAATGGTCATAGGGATGACAAAAATAATGTGTAATAGAGAGCTCCCCAAAGTATGAAGTTATGTGTAATAGAGAGCTCCCCAAAGTATGAAGTTAGAACAGAGTGATAACTGAAATACTTTGTTGAGTGTGTGTAGGGAACAAGGAACAGTTGGTCGGAAACTTGCCAACAAACAAGGAAATACAGTACAATAATATATCATCACTGAGGTAGGCATTCCCATACTTAGAATACAAATGACTCAGAGCATAAATGTCGACATGTGAAGATCCATGTCAAGTAAGACAGGTCATGGCCACCAAACATACACTGTGGATCCATGCCATTATGACTCAAATATGAACATAGCCACAAAAAATACATTGTGGATCTATGTGTTAAAGATTCAAATTTGAAAATAGCCACCAAACATACAATGTGGATCTATGCAACAGTACAAACTGAATATACTCCAACGCAACCTGAATTTGTTAGAAAAGATTCAAGGTCTTCATCTCTATCACTCTATAGTACGAATCTAACCATGCGAATACATGTGCTAAAGTCGAACATGGTAGAAACCACTTGATTACCGGTCATTAGTGTATATCGTTAACAAGTGTGAGGGAAATGACCATTAATGTCAATGACTCCCAAGATACACTAGTACAATCCAACGAATGTGAATTAATGAGTTGAAGTCGAACACTCGACGAAATCTCTCGATCAAGGGTCAATAATGAAAACCCATTGTCGAAAGCGAGGAAACCTACCATTGAGGCATGCAAGTTCCAAGGTACCAATTGGTTTCTAAGTCTAATTCATGGCTAATGAGTTGAATTCGACAGGAAAAGACTCGTCACAGGAGGGCCTTAATGTATCCCACAATAATTACACGAAACAAGTAACAAGATTTGATGTAGATCAGAGTAACAAGTGATTCAGGACTGACTCAAGGATGGCCGATGCAACAGAAGACTTGAAGACTGCATACATGGCCAATGCAATAGAAGGCTTTCTGGGTTGAACTTCTCTTTGAACATATTGACGACACGAAAACTGTCTTGGAAAATACTGACTCAACAACAGGGATCACAGACCAATTTGTAATCTTATAAAGGAGTATGACCAATAGACAAGCGGGTTTTCAAACCTAGACACAAAGAGATTTAAAGGGTGTCATGTTCAAAGGTGACTCTTCAATGGAATACAGGTTTAGACACATTTCTTTTCCAATTTTTTCCCCACCATTTATGGTGAGTACCTCTTTATTTTTACGCAAGCTTGAGGAGGATAACATATGCTTGTCAATTTAAGCTCATCCTTTGGAAGAGTCCCTCGGAGTATGTTTAACGAACCCTAAGAAGGAGTGGTTCAGTCCCATGTGGGTCTTTTGATGCTTGTTTAACGAGTCCAAAGATAGAAAACTCGGGGGCTTTTCATGTTTATAGAGTCTGAAAAACACTTAAAGAGAACTCTCTCAATTCCTTTTTCGTAAAGTAGTCTGATGAGACCGAAAAAGAGATAAACTATCGCTCAATAGATGTGTTTTCTAATACTTTAACGAGCGTGAAAAGAACGAGATCGCTCGGAAATATTTTCATGTTTAGAGAGTCTGAAAAGAGATTAAATGGAAATCCCAAGGGTTCCTTTTTCGTATAACCTTTACGAGTCCAAAAAAGTGATAAAAGTATACTCGGTTACATTCTCATTGATTTACGAGCATGAGAAAGAAAAAAGACTAAGCCCGGTAACTTATTCTCATGTATTTACGAGCATGAGAAAGAACAAAGACTAAGCTCATAATTGTTTTCATTTTTACACAAGCTTTAAAACAAAACAAAATTGTTCTTGGGATAGATTTTATTTTTACACAAGATTAAAAACTAAACAAAACTATGCTTGGGCCCGGTTTCATTTTTACACAAGCTTGAACTATAGAAAACTATTCTTGAACTTCCCAACACATAACACAGGGATGGTTGGTACTTAGGCCCCAGCTTAAGAAGCTAGCAGCTTAACTTCAGCATGAAGTCCAGAGGCCGTAGCCAAATGCCCCCCAAGATTCGTTTCATCCAACTGCAAAGGCGAATGAAATGAAGCTTCAAATACTAGACGAGGGACTTGACTCGAACAGAGAGGGGGAACAATCTGTTTCATTTTTAAATGAGCTTGACACAAGAATAAGAACTATGATCGTGAATCTAGGTTCAATCCCCGGACCTCTATTTCATTTTTTAACGAGGTTTCCACAGAGACAAAAAAAACTATCCTCATAAGTGGTTTCATTTTTTAATGAGCTTGAAATTAGAAAATCATACTCAAAGACCTCTGTTTCATTTTTTAATGAGGTTGCCTCAAAGACGCAAAAACTATCCTCAGAAACTCTCTTCTTGATCATGGATTCCAAGAGGACAATGCTCCGGAATGACACCATGTCAAGGGACAAAACTCGGTCATGGCTTCCAAGAGGTCTTCACTGGAAGGAAGAAACACACTCTGGAAGGACACCATGTCGATGTTCATGACAGGAGTAAAGAGATTAGGCTCTAACAACCCTATCGAATAGATCACCATGTCAACTACTGGATCTAAGTCATCATAAGTTGAATCCATGGCCAACAATGCCACATAATTGACCTATGGCGGGGGTGATACCATCTGCATATAAGAACCATTTAGGGAGGCAATCCAGTCGGGGTCAATGAATGAAAGTTGATCAACAGTGACAACTCGTCCATTGTGAGGGAAAGATATCACATGAAAAAGAGTAGACACAATATCTTTCATGGCATAGACATAATCTCTCCCAAGGAGTAAAGCGAAATCCAAAGGGTCTTGGACTAACATGACGTCAATAAAGACAGTTTTCCCTCCCAAAGTTACAGGAAACTGAGAAAGGGTCCCTAAAGGTTGATTGGTTCTTCTGTTAAAATATAATAGATTCTACGTAACCGACACAAGCTGAGGAAAGCTCAAAGCTTTCCAAGCAAAAGAGGAAAAAATACTAATGGACGCACATTCATCTATCAGTGTCTGAGGAACGTCTCGACCACAAACCTGTATTGTAATCTAGAAAGGAATGTGAGAGGGAAGACGAGGTCTAGTTAGCACACCCCAATCAAAATGGATGGCCTCATAACTTGGAGGGGATTCCATGGGAGAAGGAGGAATAGCCCCCGTCATGGTAGATTATGTATCAACGAGAAAAACATGGGCAGTATCGGGTTTACTCTCTAGCGAGAGAGTAGGATCGACCGATGGAGAGATCAGATCGACCACTTGGGTTTCATTCTCCAAGGGGAGAATGGGGTCGACATGTGGAAACGAATCGATCGCTTGGGTTTCACTCTCTAATGAGAGAGTGGGATCAACCGAGGATGGGATCGGATCAACCACTTTGTTAACACTCTCTAAAGAGAGAGTGGAATTGACTGAAGATGGGATCAGATCAACCACTTTGTTAACACTCTCTAAAGGGAGAGTGGGATCGACCGAAGATGGGATCATATCGACCACTTTGTCAACAGGTTCAATTAAGGACGTGACCAGATTGACAACATGATCAATTAGATTGACCGGTGATGGGTCTGTAGTGATCATTCCATCAACTACAGGGGGGTTAAGAGAAAACTTACGATAAGCAGCTAGAAGTTGAGGCTTTGAAACAGACATGTCTTCTAGTAATTTTGAGGCTTTGTCCATACGAGGGAAAAGGTGAGTTAGATGACTCCCTTTGCATAACATACACGGGAACTTGACTCTACTTTTCTTCTTCCCAATGGTATCGTGACTAGTTTATGGGAGGTCATCAACATGTTGTTCATAGGTTGACGACATGGGTTGGTCAAGGTGTGTAGACCATAATTCTATAACATTGGATAGACCAGAGAAATCCTTAAGAAGATGGCTACCCTTACAAAGCCTGCAAGGGTACTTGGGCTTACGAGTTGTTTGGGTGATCTTGACGTCATCAACACTCTTGGCATGATTAACAGTAACTGGTTGTTTTCCAACATGTTTGACGGTGGTTGGAGGTTTTGACCCTTGTTTATATTTCTTCTTCTTAATCTTTCTTTTCTTCTTCTTCTTATTCACCGGGTTACTAGCTTCATAACTTTCACTCGACAAAGAAGATGAAATGGAAGGTGACCTTTCAAGCGAAGAAGGCGAAGAAGACCTTACTGGTGAAGAAGGTGAAGGATCAACATGAGGTTGATTCTCTTGGGGGGAAGTACCTGTGATTGAAGCACTAACTGCATTCGGGATTACCTAAGTGGAAAACCACCATATCGATAATCCAATCGTGAGACCTGGAAGGTTCAAAGTAGCGATGTGAGGAGGACCAATGTTTCCGTAAGAAGGAAAAACAAAAGGTTCCCCTGGAAAAGGGGTTCCTTCATTGTTCATTTCAGGAACTGAAGCCATATAAAACAAATCCAACCTAGATTCTGCTAGGGAAAACAAATAGCACATGCTAAAAATCTAGGAAGCAAGCAAACAAACAAAACCTTCTCACAATGAGAACAATAGTTAGTGATGAAATCCAACGTTGCAAGAACAAAGTAAGAAGGGGCTGAGATAGAGAGGGTGGAAAAGTTACGTTGATGACCTGCTTAATGGGCTTACACCCTGGTGCAAGCTCCCACACATAATCGTGGGTATACCCTCCAAGGAGCCCGAGTGAGTTTGGACAACATCGATTCCAGGTACCGTGAAGACTTGCCCCTCCATAGTCACCTTGTGTAAAGAACCTAGAGAGATAGGCCACTAAGGTTACCAATTACTACAGTGATTCCTGGGGAAACAGTTGACAGTCCGATCCACGCGCAAATTCAAGGTATCTATCCCAAAATCAACTCGAAAGGTTTCCACTCATAATTGTGGGTATACCTTCAAGTGACCCCCATAATACACGCAAACTCTACACCAATACCAACAAATCAGGATGACTAACTCTGATCCAGGTGGATATCGGTGGCCACCCACCTTCTCCAACTGGCCCAAAACATGTTTCTGGCAATTTTGGTAATTTACTATTTTTAGCAGTTTTTAACTTCCGGGGCCATTTTGAGGCCCTAAACGATGTTTTTTGAGAAAACGGGGAGCAACATGGACCATAAATCAATGTTTCTCACCCAAAAGTTGTATTTCTCGGATAGATCTTTCCAACGAGCTATCAAGCGCCCCAAACGGAGATTGTATGCAAAAGTTACGCCCCTGGGAAGTTGACGTATCAACTACCCCCATCGGGGCCCACAAACCTTTTGGATTTTCATCTTTCGGGGTTAGGGTTTTGGATTTTACTTATGTTAAAAAGGCCCTTAGAGTCTCATTATAAAAATCATCTTCTCACAGATGCGAGTAGCCGTCACATCTCTTCTCAGAGATAAGCTACCACCATTCTAGCGAGTCTTTCACTCTATATTTTACAGTTTCTGTACATTTATTTCATTAATAGAAATCGTGTATTATTGTATATCTGTGACTCTTGTTTTATTTCCACTATATCTCTGTTATATTTTTGTCTTTCTTGCAATATCTCTAAATATTTTTGTGTTATATCTCTGCTCTCATTTCGTGCCGAAAATAATCTGGATCAGTGGTATCAGAGCAGGCTGCTCTTGATCATTTTCAATGCATGTCCCCGACGAGGTCTAAGTATAGAAAGTTGGGTCTCGAGCTTGTCTCTCTTGAGGAAAATCTCTCTCACACACCCAAGAAACCCTCAATGGAGGAAGAAAATAAAAACGACGAAGCAGACGATCCTATCAGTCTGTTGCTTAAGAAAGCTCTCACGTGACAGAGGGACGAAATGATGGAGAATTTTTCCCGCATCCTTCAACGTCTCTCGATAGCATCAGGCGCATCTTCATCAAGCGACCACTTTGGAGGCACCTCTCCTTTCAAGGTATAGGTTAATTTTGATATTCCCATATTTGAAGGTCAAATAGATGCAAATGCCCTAGATAAATGGTTAAATCTGCTAGAAGGTTATTTCTCTGTACATAATTTTTTCGATAAGGAAAAGATCACCTTCGCACTCCTTAAGGATCTCCCCCATGTCAAACATTGGTGGGAAACTTACTGGGAGCAGAGTTCCATAGAGGAGTCTGGAATATATGGGGCTGATCCCACTTGTGAGTTTTTTGTGGATGCGGTAAAGGAACAATATTACCCTGTTGGCAACTATGAGGACCAATACATGAGATGGACCACACTGCGACAAGAGAGGGCGCAAGCAGTTCCGGAGTTCACCAATACCTTCCATACCTTGTGCACCAAGCTAGGTATCAAAGACTCTGAACGACAATTGGTTATGAAATACCATGGGACTCTACACAGATACATCCAAACTAAAATGGAGTTTTTGGACATCTCATCACTCGGTGCTACCTATTGATATGTTGTTAAAATCGAGAAAAAAATTAAGCACTAGAACAAATGGGAGTTCAGGTCTGCAAATCCACAACAACCAAAGTATGACAAAGACAACCCTAAAAAACAGTCTCCCGAAAACCAATCCAAGCCACGGGAAAAGAAGGGTCACGGGAAGACAAAGAAGGACACCAGAAAATGGTGCGATTTCCACAAACGCCCCTGGCACAACATCGATGAATGTCGCTCAAAACAGTCATTGGTGGATAATATCAAAGACAAGGATCCAAACCTTGATTCAGAATATGATTCTGAAAATACTGGTAAAAGACAGATCATCGACGTAGACCCCACTACTATTGTTGCGACTGCAGCAATTCAACCAGAAGAACCAACAGATTTAGAAGAGGGGGAGCACCTCTTTCATTCACAGATGTGGGTGAAGGGTACCCCGCTGCATTTTATTGTTGATAGCGGAAGCCAGAATAACCTCATCTCAGCAGAGGTCATCAAACAGTTGGGATTGTTGACAACACCACACCCGCAACCATACAACATCGGGTGGCTTTGCCAAGGATGAGATCTTCGCGTCAGCCAGCAGTGTCGATTTTCATACGGCATCCAACCCTTCAAGGATGAGGTATTATGTGATGTTTCCCCACTGGATGTTTGTGATGTTCTCTTAGGCCAGCCATATATGTGGAAGCGCCACGCTATTTATGAGTCTCGACCCCATAGTGTCATTGTTACTTTGGGGGGTCATCTCTATAGAATACCAGAGGTAGTTCTGACTATTGTCCCACCTAAAAAGTATCGCAAGGTAGTATCTCATACTACAAAATTCATCTTTTCCACAATCTGTTTAAAAGGGGAACAAAAGGATATTGCAACCACTACAGCCTCAGCCCAAGCACCTTCTATCCACCAGAAGTAGGTCGACAAGGTTGCAGCAAAGCACAAAGATTTTGTATGCATACATTCATCTCATGTAGCCAGACTGGTTAAAAAGTTCCAACCCTTACAACCATAGGTTCGTGACGGCCTTCAACAAACCAAGCAGTGCAATGTCTCTAGCAAGGCAAGCAGCTCACCAAGATTCAGATTCAACAATTGCTTTTCCCTCTCCCCCGGGAACCCAAGGCAATTGAGACCATTGCTTCCTAAGGAGGGAGAATTGATCTAGGTGGATATCAGTGGCCACCCACCTTCTCCAACTAGCCCAAAACATGTTTCTGGAAATTTTGGTAATTTACTATTTTTAGCAGTTTTTAACTTTCGGGGCCATTTTGAGGCCCTAAATGATGTTTTTTGAGAAAACGGGGAGAAGCATTTATCGTAGATCATGTTGCTCACCCAAAATCTATATTTCTCGGATAGATCTTTCCAACGAGCTATCGAGCGCCCCAAACGGAGATCGTATGCAAAAGTTATGCCCCTGGGAAGTTGACGTATCAACTACCCCCATCGGGGCCCACAAACCTTTTGGCTTTTCATCTTCCAGGGTTAGGGTTTTGGATTTTACTTATGTTAAAAAGGCCCTTAGAGCCTCATTGTAAAAATCATCTTCTCATGGATGCGAGTAGCCGTCACATCTCTTCTTAGAGATAAGATACCACCATTCTAGCGAGTCTTTCACTCTTTATTTTACAATCTCTGTACATTTATTTCGTTAATATAAATCGTGTATTATTGTATATCTGTGACTCTTGTTTTATTTCTGCTATATCTCCGTTATATTGTTGTCTTTCTTGCAATATCTCTAAATATTTATGTGTTATATCTCCGCTCTCATTTCGTGTCGAAAATAATCTTGATCAAACTCTGTCAGTCTTAATGCGACCTCGTGATTGACCCTTGTGTGAGAAGGGCTTCCCAGGACAAAATGTAGTAAGTGGATTTAACTCTCCCTATCACAAGATTCTAGGTTTGTTTGCAGCTTTGGAAAGTTATCTTTCACACCTATTCCAAATCCCTACAACTAATCTAATGTAGGTTTGCTACCAGAAAATATAAAAATGTCTAATCAATTTTAATAAGCGCTTTATTTTTAAGGTTGTTGTTACTCAAAAGGAATATGGCGTGGACAATATGGTGTTTTAACCGACTCGAAATTTATGCAAAGAGATGAAGATGCAATCCTTTCATTTTGATGAGCGCTATGCTACGAGAAGGAGAAAACATTTATCATTCCCAGATGCACAATGTCCCAATATTTAAAAAAAAACTCATCAATATCAATATCTTTAAGAAATGAGCAAAACAGACTATACACCAATACACGATTCATGGCCCCCCTCGGCCATGAGGGGGAAAAGTTTTCAAAATTTAAGACCAAAAAATGCCAAGAATAATGCAATTTCGCTACTTCAAATGCAAGGATGCCCCCAATCTAATATAAAGAAGAAATTAAATCTTTTTGTTTCAAAAATTTCACTAAAATCAATAATGAACTTTCTTAAAACAAAGAAACCCAAACTAAAAGTTTTCTTTTAAAGTGAACTATTCAGAAGAAATATGATCTTTCCCTAAACAATTCTAAAGAAAACACACGCTTTGTAATTGAAAGATACTCAAAGCAAGAGACTAATCCTTCAAAACCAAACAAAGAAAAGATGGCTAAAAGAAACTCAAAGAATGTCAAGCAGACTGTAAACAGATCAATATAGGGTCCAAAAGTTCAATCCAATTGATCAAAGAAAAACTAGGCATCAAAATATAACAAGACCCAATCCAAAAAAAAATTTACAAACAAGTTTGCATCCTAGTAGTGAGGTTCAGTGAGAAAATTAGGCATTTTCGCAATCTAGACACAGGTAGGGTGAGACAAGGTTGCACTGGACTGAATAGTAGGGTGCGAAAATCAAGGGTTTTCGCAGGCTGTATACAGGTGAAGTGCGGTAATGTCTGTAATCAAATGGAATTTTGAAAAAGGACAAAGAGTCTAAGTGAACTTTCAGATCCAAAGAGTCTGGATGGATTTCCCACAGACTCAGAGACCAAAAATCAAGTAATCAAAGCAAGGGAAAACTAGACTAACTAGGAAACAATTTTTTCCCCAGTGGAGTCGCCAATTTTGTTATTGGATAAATTGGTAGGTGCGGACACTAACTGATCTCCCTAGATCCACCTAGATCTAGAACAAAACACACTAGAACATGACGCTTTCCTTAAGTTTTAAATATTGAATTTACTAACTAAAGAGGGATAGGTGACATATCGTTTAAACGTCGCTTCCTCTCGCCATCGCCATCCTAGCTCCATTCCAACGCTCATACAATGATGAACCTACAAAATAACACAACCAACCAAAGTGATAGTAATAGCATAAACTCAATATCAACCTATGTATGTGATCAAGGAATCATACAATAAAACACAACAAGCTTTATAGGAAAGAATCATATTACTGTATCATATTAAATGTGAAAGAGATATTACAACCATGGCCTTGATGCCGTAAGGTCCCTTCCAACTATCCTTCGTTCCCCACACACTTCCACTCCAAGAATTATGAGAGCATAGATCTGATAATATTCACAATCTATCTTGACAAAATGGCTCATCTCGCCAAGCTAACAATATCCAAAGCTCAATCCAATCCAAGCTCCAAAATCAAAAGCTAATCTCATCCAAGCCAACTTTCTCCATGAGAGCTCCTCTCCTTTTATAAGATGAAGAGGATAAGGTGAGGAGGTTAGGATGATCCCACCAAATCATGAAAGCGAGTAAGATCCAAACCATTTGGATTCCACCTTGCCATGGAAGTTTCCCCTTCTAGAAGCATCGAGAAGATGCTCGTTTTTACCACGTATGAGCATTCTCGCACCCTGCTTATAGAAAAACCTGCGAACCTCTCGCAACCCATCTATGGTACAACCTATGAGAATTAGGCATTCTCGCACCCTATCCATAGTGCAGCATGCGAAAATCATATTTAATAGGGTTTTCATAAAGGAAAATGCAACTTCTTTTCTTAGGAAAAGTTCTTCTCCCTTCTTTCTTCAGGAACTCAGGCCACTAACTCATAAGGATGACGAAAATAATGTGTAACACTATGATGGCTAGGATTTCTTTAGATTGCTTGATTCATACTATTCAATTCTCCATAGAAGTCAATATTGAATTAATTCCTCTTGAGCTATCACTAATCATTAGATGCCATCGTGATGTTATTAGGCATTGAATTCAGAATCATCATCTTTGAAGTTTCTTGTTATTGCATATTAAGAATAGTTTTTGATTAATTTATGAATATTGTCATGATGCTTTTGATTAAGTAGGTTAAGATTTCTCTTTGTATATTAGAAATGATTATGAGTTTTATCTTAAGAATAGAGTTTACTTGTTGAATAGTTTTTATAAATTTACTTGTTGAATAGTTTTGATGAGTTTACTTGTTTCATAAGTTTTGATAGGTTAGTTGCTTGATTGCTTATTTGATTAAAGATAAAATATCAAATTAATTTACTTGTTGCTGCTCATTAGATTAAGTAGTTTAACTTGTTCAAAGTAGGTTTTGATATGATTCTTTAGGGATAATCCATCAATCCTTTGTTTAAAGTTGTTAGGGTAAATAGTTCAAAGTTCTTTCATAGGGTTTGCTAATTAATAGTCATTGCTTAAGTAGATTAACCCTTAGATAGACCATCTCCTTAGTTAGGTCATACTTCCTCTAGATTTTCTGCCTTGGCACATATAGTGTTGCAACCCTAAGTTTACTTACCCCGGGTTGACAATTTAATTGAGGGATTTAGTGCATATAGAACACCCATCATTTTTGGCGTCGTTGTCGGGGAGTTGTCTTAAGGTAGGGACTAGTTAGGAAATAGATCGTTTCTGAACCTTAGCATTAGTTTGGTTGTGGGGGAACTTTAATACGAGAGGTAAGAACCTGCGCATCTATTATTGCAGGTTCCCCCAAACCCAATGGTAGTTTTTCTTTTTATTTTCTTTCATGAACAAACCTAGGGACGCAAAGGGCAGATACATTAAAACTAAACCAATCTTTTCGACCAAGGTTCATTTTGACCTTTTTGGGGGAAGGAGCACTCCACTCATAAAATCCCCAGATCGATACCGAAAATTAGGGGTTATCTCAACCCAAAGAGATAAATCAGTCTCTGAAGAGACCAAAACATGGAGCATTATAGAACAAAAAATTGAAGCATCAGTTATAGTGGGATAGGAGACAAGACCACTCGAGCCTTCCATAGAACCAACCAACACAACCTTTGTTTTCTTACCACCATCAGGATGCCCTAACTTTGTAGACATCATAGACCCTGAACAGGTGAATACTGTGTTTGGTAGTTAAGCCAATCAAGTTGAAACAAAAACTTTGGCACCAATAGTCTCAACCAGCTCGAGTAGAGTCCTAGACATCCAAGCAGTAGGGAGACCTTCCCATCAAAGGGATACCTTTACTAGAAAAGAACCATGGGATACTTTTTTATATTCAAGGATAAATTCATTTAGGTACTCTCTTTTTGGAAACCAAACCAATATGGATGATTAGGAGGATCACAACAATGTAAGACACAAGGAGGGAGAAGAAATTGGAAACCAAACCAAAACCACCTTCGTATTTCCAATTTTGGACACCACACAGAATGTTGATATGAAAAACATTCCCCTCTCGGCACTTCCCACCTTTTACGGTAAAATAAGTGAAGACACAATTACCTTCCTATTTTAGTTCGACATCTTGTGTAGGAGCTACAATTACTTACAAGATGCCCAGAAACTAAAACTCTTTCCTTCCACCCGAAAGGACTCTGCACTAAGATGGTTCATGGGGTTGGGAGAGTCCATTATTAGGTATTGGGAAGCCATGAAAGATATATTTCTTAAGAAATACCAAGACTACTGCAAGTCCAAATATTCTCGTAATGATATTTTCAAAATCCAACAATTAGAGGACGAGAATCTCGAGGATTATATGGAACAGTTTGCTTATATATCAGAGAAATCAAAGTACTATGACCTTCCAGATGATGCAGTCAAGGCTCTTTTACTTAAATGGATTTCAAAGGAATACCTAGAGATACTTAACCTGATGGCATCAGGTGACATCTCCCATAAACCATTTTTCGAAATCTGTGAAATGTGTAATAATTACTCGAGAAGTAGAGCTAAAACAGGGAAGAATGTTCAGGATCCTTATATTAGAAACTTAAAACCAGTTAGTTCAAGTGTTATCACAAGGGTAGAGATAGGGAACCTCTTATAGAAATTCAAAATAGATATCTTAAGCACAATAGGTTCCCAGTTGGTCACCCTAAAGATTAAAAATAAACAGGAGGAGGAAAACGTAGCAATGAGCATATTTTTCCCAATATGCAAGAGGAAGCATTCCTCAAGGGAATACCCATTAGATAATATTTCATTTTGTGGCTTCTTCACTAAGGACCACTCAACTGAAAGGTTCCCATCATTTCCCAGTTTGTTAGCCATATATAGAAGTGGGGATCCTGGGGAGTCCTCTTATGCACCTAGGAGGCCATGGCAGACTAGGAATTAGCCTACATACCCAAATTTACAGCCTCAAGTTCCACCCTATTATCAACAACCACAATGGTGGAACTCACCGAGTTGTAAAAATTGGTCTACACAGTATCACCATCCTTGGATTTAAGGATGGAGAGGAGGGCATAACCAAGGAAACCCTCAAGCGCCACCTGTCCCTATGCCCAACCATCCTTACCCTCAGTTTCCACTGAACATCCCACAGCTTCTGCCAAGTTTTGTTCCACCACCTTTACCTCCTATTCCACAACAATACAAAAATGCAAGGTCCCCAAGACCGACATTCTTACCAGCACAACTAGTGCCCAATCTATTGGTTGTGGAGCCTGATTATCTTCCTGATTCAGAGGTCTTTCACTTTCAACCGTGTTTATACCCCATGAAGTATTTACACCCCAGAAGTATGTACACTCTTCCATGCGGGGAAGTGCAGAGGGGGGGTACCCCCTCTGTGGGGTCCGAGGGTAAGCGGGCCCCCAGCGGGGGTTCGGGGGCAAATCCCCTGAAGGAAAAATTGCCTTGTAAATGTATATTGTAATTTCATTGTAAATCTGGACCGTTCATTATAAGGTCGTAGATCTAACGATAGAGATTATGTTAGGGTTTTTTTCCCTAGAAGGCAACCCTGTTTTATGAGGGAAATTTATTGCGGCTATGATTGATGGTGAATATTGTATTCTGAGATAGGAGACTGTGAGAGAAAGAAGAGGAAGTTACAACAGGTTTGTTGTAGGTTGTATCCCTTCATATGCTGGATAATAATAAAGGAAGGACCTGGCAATTTCTCTGGTGGGCGTAGCCCACACTGGGTGAACCACGTAAATATGTGTCTCTATTGTATTGTGTATCTTATGTGTTTTGTTTCTGCATTTGTTTTATCTTATTTCTCCACGATCCTGTTTTTCTAACAACTGGAATCAGAGCGAAAGGTAACTCGCAAGAAAATATGGTTCCTGGTTCTAGTGGGAGAAATGTCGGAAGATGGAAAGTTTATGGTTGAGAAATTTAACGGCCAAAACTACCAGTTATGGAAGATGCAGATGGAAGACTATTTATATCAGAAGGATCTATTCCTACCATTGGGCGGAATAGCAAAGAAGTCGGCGGCTATGAAGGATGAAGAGTGGGAGGTTCTTGACAGAGAGGCTCTAGGAACGATATGGTTGAGCCTGGCAGCATCGGTGGCTTTCAATATTTCCAAAGAAAAGACAACGAAGGGTTTGATGGATGCATTGTCCAAATTGTATGAAAAAACCTCGGCGTCCAATAAGGTATTTCTAATGAAGAGATTATTTAATATGAAGATGTCAGAAGGTGGGTCTATTGCAGATCATTTAAATGAATTTAATACGATTACTAATCAACTAAGTTCCGTAAAATTGGACTTTGATGATGAGGTTAGGGCTCTTCTAATCTTGTGCTCATTGCCAGAAAGCTGGAACGGCTTGGTCATGGCTGTAAGTAACTCTGTCTCTGGTTCAAATAATTTAAAATTTGATGATGTTGTTGGTGTTATCCTTATTGAGGAAATACGACGGAAAAGCATAGGTGAGACATCAGGAAATGCGTTGAACATGGAGAACAGGGGAAGACAAAAGGATAGAGGAAAGGGTTTTGGAAACCGTGGGAATTCTAGGAAGGGCAGATCCAAATCCAGACTTAGAAAGATAGAGTGCTGGAATTATGGAAAGAAAGGACATCTGAAGAAAGACTGTAGAGCTCTAAAGAAACAAAGAGATGGACAGCAGGAGAGAAATCAGGAAGCAAATGTAACAGGTGATGTGTTACAAGATGATTTGATTCTTTCTGTAGATAATATTTATGAGTCTTGGGTAGTAGATTTAGGGGCTTCATTTCATGCCACACCCCATAGGAAACATTTTCTACATTATGTTCAAGGTGATTTTGGACAGGTTCATTTGGGTGACGATGCACCATGAAAAATTGTTGGAATGGGAAAGGTAAAAATAAAGCAACACAATGGAAACCAATGGTTGTTGAAAGAGGTAAGACATGTTCCAGATTTAAGG
>ML836589.1:22677-32832 GCA_009831015.1 Picea engelmannii | reverse complement strand
GGCTCAAAAACAATGATCCCTACAATTAAACGAGTTGGATGAGATCAGGAAAGATTCTATCCAACGAACAATATTAGTCCAAAACCAGAGGAGCAAGTGGCATGAAAAGTTGATTAAGAAGAAACACTTCCAACCTGGTGATTAGGATTTGTTGTTTGACTCCCGATTTAAAACCTTCAAAGGAAAAATTACCACTCGGTGATTGGGTCCTTATGAGGTAGTCACTGTATATGACAATGGGGTTGTGAAAATCAAAACAATTGACGATAGACAAGTCTCCTTTGTAGTAAATGGACACCGACTCAAACTTTATCATAGACCCATTTCCATAGAATATTTTCTATAGGTCATGTCAACTGACAAGGAATTGGCCTTAGTAGATGGGGAAGTCCCCCCTTGTTATTGAATGTTTTTCTGAATTTTTCGACTATACATATGTAAATAATTTTGAAGTATGTTTATAGACAATTCTAGAGATTTATGTAGGTATTTATTTCACCGGGAGTAGGTAGTTCCAAGGAGATATAAAGGAAGTATTTTCCTTCAAAAATATTGCTATATTTAAACCTTGTTGTCTCTTAAGAATCAATTAAATAATGATTGTTATAACCCTAATTTGCACCACACATGCATACCCAACAACAGGCCATCTTACTTACTATTTTTTCCAAGCCAATACTGAATAGCTCTTCTTGAAAACCAAATTTTTGAAGATGTACGTGCCCCGCACCACTACTGCACGTGTATGTATTCTATATGCATCATTACTTCCTGCATACGTACGCTAGCTACACCATTACAACCCGTGTATGCACACAGAAGTTGCAAAAAATAAAAACTTGCAAGGGAATATGGGCTTTTGGGTAGTTTCCTAACCAATTGACCGCCCATAGTCCGTCACCCAACCGAATAACTATATTTTTGGCATATAAAAGAAGGTGTTGGAGTCCCATTCCAAAGAGAAGCATGAAAGTAGTGAAACTCTTCCCATTTCATAATCCCCCCTTGCCCCAAGAATTTGCAGCCACATTGTGAGTTTTGAGACATAATTCCCTATTCTTTCATTTTTCCTTATTCATAATCCTATGCCCATTCTCTAGAGAGAAGTGTGAGAGAACAAGGATACATGGAAGTAGTTGGAGCTTGGTGAAGAGGATCCCGGGACCGGGTTCGAAGAGCAGTCGTCAATCTCATTTTGTAAGTGACTTTGTGAGATTAATATAAAGAAGTACTTTTTCTGTCCCGCCACATGATGTGCTCAATCTTGATATTTGATTTGCATTTTGTTATGACATATAACCCATTAGTTCATATATAGAATGCATGATCGTAGTTTCTTGTTTGTCTTTTGGTGAATGCAGGTTAGCCTTGGGAGGAGATTTGCAATCCAGAAGCAACCAAACGCATTGGGATCGACACCAGACGTGGAGTTTAAGGTAAGACAACTGGATCCCTATACTTTGTACTTTATGCATGAACGTGGGGTATTGCCAGTATAGTTGTTAAAAGTAGGAGACTTTAGATGGTTAGCTCTGCCTACACTTCAGAACCCTAGTGTAGTCCGTAGGGGGGTTTTCCCATCATAGAAAAATTGGCGACCATACTGGGGAACCTCTAGGGTTTTTAGGGGATTTTTTTATTTTGGGTGTCTTTAATTTGTTTATTTTTTGTTTCTTGAGTTTCTGTAAGTTTCTGTGTCTTTAAGGGATTCTGGTCTTCCATACAAGTACTCCCTACCTAGTTTGCTTGACTATTATTTTTTCTTTTTAGATAAGTCAAAGAGGTGTGCGCGGCCTGCATTGGGTATGCTCGCGTACATACGCACCCTATCTTTGGACATCCCACGTACATACACAGGCTACTGAAGTATCCGTTGCGTGCCTGTGTCAGGAAAATCTTTTTTAAAGAAGAGGCAATCATCCTCTTCCCTAAATGAAGCCATATTTCTCAGGGGTTTTCTTGATTTATCCCTGGTCTCTATTTCTTGCAGTTTTTGGCCTAGGTCTGACAGCAGTTAGCTTTTTCTTTATCAAGATTTCTTGTGTTTTCTTGATTAGGGTTTGAGACAAGTTTGGTGAGTTTTTTTTTATTAAATTGTTTAGTATTGTTAGTAACTCTCTGCGAACCGCAGTAGACCAGAAGTTGATTTTTGGTCTCCTCTTGTCTTCACTTTTCCCTTTTTACTTGCTTTAGAAGAAAATAAAAGAATTTATTTTTAAGTTTTTTATTTTGGAGCATAAAAAAAAAAAAAATTAAGTTTTGTGTTTGGTTAAGTAGTTAGGTTAGTTGTCTTTTTAGGAAGAAGAGTGATTTCTTAAGTTATTTACTAAATACTTAAGACTTTAAGTAGCTCACAGTCGAGCAAAATTCAGGTTTGAGTTTTTATTTTAAAATATCTTAGAGAGAAATTTTAGTTGAAGAGTGTTCAATTTGCAAATCTTTGTTTGTTGAAAAATAAGTAATTTTGTTTCCAACATTTGTTCTTCTCTTTTGTCTCTTAACAAACACCACCAGTTTCATTTATGTTCCTTTGAATTAAGACAAACCACTTAAAATCAACTCTTAATTAAAGTTTATTAGACTTTGTGCTTGTAGGGTCCATTAACTAGATTAGGCTAGAGCCTAGATTTAGGTTGGAGAGGAAACTCTTCAAGGCTACAAAACAAACATAGGAGTCTATGCTAGGGAGTGAAAAAGTCTAGTAACGTGGAAACTATCTGGTACCCCCCTCTAACACATGGGCTAAACACGAGGTCACATGTGGAAAGGTAGTGGAGATAACCCCTCCAAAGTCAGACAAATCGTAGCGGAGGAACGCATATAGAGGACTTATCTTGGGATTACGTTGATCGCATTTTCCACGAAGCTTCGTGGGTCTCGAATCTATTCGAGGTCCTCGGTCATCTTCTAGAACACTTGCTTTCGATACGCTCAATATGTTTTGGTCTTGATGCCTTGCTCATTGTGATCCACCCGACTATCGACTGTACCCGCTCGGTAGTTGTTCATGAGCTGGAAACTTAGTTTCCTTTGATTTTAGGGACTTACACAGGTGACTACAGGGGTATATTGCGGTACCTAGGGCAGACATTGGGCCACGCTTTGTAGAGTATACCCGTAGGGTCCTTCCGTGTTCGAGTTGTACTTGCACCGGTAAGTTGCTCTAGTGTTGGTTTTTGTAACCGTTCTTCCAACTAGTAATAGTGGTTTTCTTACTGCATCTCATAGGAACTTTTTCTAATGCATGTTTTGGCAGCCCTCTTAGGCCATAACCATTAATGAGGTTTCCATCGGAAACACTCTCATAGACCTAGGGGCATCCATCAATGTTATGACTATCACTAGCTTAGAGGAATTATAGCTAACACCGCTTCTTAGACCTACCCCAACTATTTTGGAATTAGCTGATAAGAGAAAGGTTATCCCTAAAGGAATTATGAATGATATCATAGTTACTTTAGCCTCATGGGATTACCCAATAGAATTTCTTGTCATCCACTCAAAGGATCCTACCAAAGGGAATCTCGTTATTTTGGGAATACCTTGGTTGGCCACGACCAATGCATTTATTGGCTGTAGAGAGGGAGAAATGACCATCTCAAATGCACTATTTATACAGAAGATCACCATATATCCACCTGCTCAACCTATCATGGAGAATTTATTGTGGCTTGAATTTCCATACGATAATGAGGAAATTCATGTTTTTCTAATGCCTATTTTGGGAGTCCTCTTATGCACCTAGGAGGCAATGGCAGCCTAGGAATCAGCCTACATACCTAGATTTACAGCCTCAAGTTCCACCCTATTATCAACAACCACAACAGTGGAACTCACCGAGTTGGAAAATCTCATCTACACAGTATCACCATCCTTGTATTTAAGGATGGAGAGGAGGGAATAACCAAGGAAACCCTCAGGTGCCACCTGTCCCTATTCCCAACCATCCTTACCCTCAGGCACCACCTGTCCCTATGCCCAACCATCCTTACCTTCAGTTTCCACCGAACATCCCGCAGCTTCTGCTAAGTTTTGTTCCACCACCTTTACCTCCTATTCCACAACAATACCAAAATGCAAGGTCCCCAAGACCGACATTATTACCAGCACAACCAATGCCCAATCCCAATAATAAACCCACTCAACCTCTTCACAATTTTGAGATGCAACCCTTCCTGACATATGTTATTTCTCCTGTTCCATTGCAGGAGATTCAATTAAGGCCGGGAAAAGTTCTGGACAGGAAGAAGCCTTCAGTAGTCATCCTGGAAGAAGAAGAACATGAAACCCCCAAACAACCCTTGGATGACAGTAGGTGGGAAGATGGTATCATTCCTAAGGACCAAGAACCCAAGCTTCCTCAAATGAACCTTCACAAATTGTGAAGGACCATCCTTATCCATAAATATAAGTGATCGAGAAGCCTACCACCCGATCGAAATTTGAAATCTTGAATGAATTGAAGAATATTTGTGTCAAAATTTCCTTTCTTCAAGCCATTAAGGGTATTCCAATCTACAATAAGGTGGTTAAATAATTGTGTATTAAGAATCTAGGAAGGAAGCAGAAGGATCCTCCAACAACACATTTGATAGGAGAACTTTCTGAGTACATATCAGAGCAGCCTAAGGTCACAAAATATGGGAACCAAGGGAACCCCGTAGTGACCATAACCATTAATGAGGTTTCCATCGGAAACACTCTCGTAGACCTAGGGGAATCCATCAATGTTATGACTATCACTACCTTAGAGGAATTACAGCTAAAACCGCTTCTTAGACCTAACCCAACTGTTTTGGAATTAGTAGATAAGACAAAGATTATCCCTGAAGGAATTTTGGATGATATCATAGTTACTTTAGCCTCATTGGATTACCCAGTAGAATTTCTTGTCATCCACTCAAAGGATCCTACCAAAGGGAATCTCTTTATTTTGGGAAGACCTTGGTTGGCCACGACCAATGCATTTATTGGTTGTAGAGAGAGAGAAATGACCATCTCAAATGGACTCTCTATACAGAAGATCACCATATATCCACCTGCTCAACCTATCATGGAGAATTTATGGTGGCTTGAATTTCCATACGATAATGAGGACTAGGAGGAGCCGGTGTTTCCAAGTGATCATTCCTGGGCACTTCATGAGCACACAATGGAAAATGTGCTAAACCAGTTTATTTATCCTATCACGTGTGTTGATTTTCCACAATCGTTTCCCCAATTTGAGTACATGTTTGGGGAAGAATTTTAGGAATGTTTGGACCCATTGATTTTGTCTTTGACATCCTTTATCTTCAAGGTAGACGATTCTACCACATCTTACACCATGCCCTACGAGATTAGCCTAGGGAAATTCCTGCATATAAATTATGGGCTAGATGCAGACCAACAAAAATAGTTAGTAAGTGTACTTAAAGAACAATCAGGGGCATTCACATGGGCATACACTGACATGAAGGGTATACACCCTAAAATATGCATTCATCACATAAATACCATGGGGGAAGTAACATTTGTTAGGGAACCCCAGAGAAGGATGAACCCGACACTCAAAGATATAGTAAAAGAGGAGATACAAAAGTTGTTGAATGTTGGATTTATTTACTCCATCTCTGACAGTAAATGGGTATCCACGCTTGTAGTGGTTCCAAAAAAAGTAACCGGGAAATGGAGAATTTGTGTTGATTTCTGGGAGCTTAACAAGGCCACTCTGAAGGATTATTTTCCTCTTCCTTTCATTGACCAAGTCTTGGATACCCTTTTAGGAAAGAAATAATTCTCCTTTTTAGATGGATATAGCGGGTACAATCAAATTCTCATAGCACCCAAGGATCAGGACAAGACTACCTTCACTTTTCCTTAGGGCACCTATGCCTATAGGGTCTTACCATTTGGACTGTGTAATTCTCCTGCCACATTTCAATGAGCAATACTAGGGATATTTGTTGATCTTATTCATGATTGTGTGGAGGTATACATGGATGAATTCACAGTATATGGAAATACTTACCAGGAAGCCTTACATAACTTAGAAAAGGTCCTTATCATATGCAAAGAAATGAACCTGTCCTTAAGTCATGAAAAATGTAAAATATTGTTGATTGAAGGAGTGGTACTAGGACATCATGTTTCATCTGAAGGGATTAAAGTCGATCCTGCTAAGATTGAGTTCATCGTCAGACTTCCACCCCCCAAGAATCAAAAAGAGGTGAGAATATTTCTTGGACATGTCGAATATTGCCGACGATTTATTGAAAATTTCACAAAGAATGTTGCACCTATGTTTGGATTGTTAATAAAAGATGTTTATTTTCTTTGGACTGAGCAGTGTCAAGCCGCCTTTGAAACTCTAAAATCTAAGTTGTTTGTGGCACCAGTTCTTAGGGGGGCCAATTGGGATCTCCCATTTCACATATCCATTGATGCCTCCAACACTACAATAGGAGGAGTATTAGGGTAGAAAGAAGACCAACAGTCCTATGCCATTTATTTTTTGAGAAAGAACTTGTCCCCTGCCGAGTTAAACTATACAATTAGCGAAAAGGAATTCTTGGCAGTAGTTCATGCTATCAATAATTTTCGCCACTACATCATAGGTTACAAATTATTTGTACATACAGATCACTCTGCCATTAGATTTCTCATGAATAAACCCATTACTAATGGTCGAGTGACTAAGTAGCTCCTGCTATTGAAATAATTCAATATCACCATTTATGATCGACCTGGAAAGGAGAATTTGGTAGTTGATTTTCTTTCACGCATAAAAAAATGAGGATGATCATATTCCCGTTGATGATAGTTTCCCATATGAGCACCTTTTTTCCCTTTCTATAAATACCCCATGGTTTGCAGATATAAAAAACTATTTGGCTACTAGGAAGTTACCATCTCATTTGTCACCTCATGAAAAGCGTACAATTATTACGCAAAGTGCCAACTACTCCCGGGTTGGCCATGACCTTTTTCGTACTAGTCCAGACTTGATTATTCGTAGATGCGTCCGAGAATATGAGATACCATAAATCTTATGAAGTTCTCACGATGGACCATGTGGTGGCCATTTTTATGAAAAACGTACAACATATAAGGTGTTACATTCAGGTTATTATTGGCCTAGAATTTTTAAGGATGCTTCCAAGTATGTGAGGAGTTGCGATAGCTGTCAAAGGATAGGAAGACCCATGTCAGCTGACGAAATTCCCTTGCATGCCCTAGTTATAATAGAACCTTTCGAGAAATGGGCCCTTGACTTTGTAGGACCAATTTCACCCATGTCTCATAACAAAAATTATATTTTTGTTTGTACAGATTATGTCACCAAGTGGGTAGAGGAAAAATCCCTATTCAGGGCTACCGAAAAATACATTGTCAAATTCATTTATGAAGACATATTTACCCGCTTTAGTGTTCCTCATGAAATATTATAGACCAAGACACTCAATTCACTTCCAAGATGGTGAGAGAACTAACAAAGAAATATGGGATCAAGCACTACAAGTCTTATCCATACCACCCACAAGCTAATGGTCAGGTAGAGTCCACAAACAAAGTTATGGAAGCTATATTAATGAAAATTGTTCAATTGCATCATCGGGATTGGGCTGATAGGCTTCTAGAGGCTTTGTGGGCATATCATACCACCTAGAGAAACACCATTGAGCATACCCCTTATGATCTAGTGTATGGGAAACAAGTACTTATACCAATAGAATTCCAAGTAAGGACCTTCCGTATTTCCATAGAATTGGGATTAAACTTAGATGAGGGTAAAAAACAATGATCCCTACAATTAAATGAGTTGGATGAGATCAGGAAAGATTCTATCCAACGAAAAATATTAGTCCAAAACCAGAGGAGCAGGTGGCATGAAAAGTTGATTAAGAAGAAACACTTCCAACCTGGTGATTGTTATAACCCTAAATTGCACCATACATGCTTACCTGGCATCAGGCCATCTCAGATCCCTTCTTTTCCAAAGAACTGCTGAAAAACTCTTTAAAAATCCTCTTTTATAAGGGCCCACGTGCCCTACTCCATTACTGCATGCATGTACATGCTAGCTGACCTAAAACAGCCCGCGTGGACCGACAAAAGCACGAAAAAAGGAAAGTTGTCGACGGAACACACAACTCTGGGTGAGTTAATTAAGACTCCCAGCCATGCATGGCCGAGGGTTCATCCAAATACCTAGCTTCTTCTAGCCTATAAAATAAGGGCTAGGGGTCCCATTTGGAAGGAAAAACATATAGCAAAGAAACTCTGCCCATTTGCATATTCCCATTGTCCCAACCCTTTAGCCTTCCTTGTGCCAGAAGAGATACAAAGCAAAGACGTTGGAGGACAGTTGAAGAGGAGCCCAAGATCAGGTTCACGGAGCGGTGGCCTGTCTTAATTTTTTGTAAGTTGACTCATTCAAAGTAATAAAGAAAATGCTTTTCCTGTCCCAATTCATGAGTTATTCATAATTTGTTAAGTACATGTTTGAATCTCTAACCTGTTAGTCTATAGGTAATATGCATGTGTAGTTGTTGCTTGTCTTGTATGCAAGTTAGCGTTGGAAAGGAGAGCTACGAACAAGTGATCAAGTGCGACAAAGGATCAACATCAAATACCTGGAACGAGGTAGGTTGATCTAGCCATGTTTTACTAAAAAGAAATAGGATTTAAGTCTGGGGACGAAGGTAGAAAGTAGATTTTCTCTTGGTCATATCTGCATGCAAAGAATAACCCTATTTTCTAGTCCGTAAGGAGATTTCCCTCACAACAGAATTGGTGACCATACTGGGGAAGTCTCTGGGGTTCTTGGAATTTTATTTTTTGGGTAGTTTTTAGAAAAAGACTGGTTTTTCTTGCTGGTTTTTTTTAGTTTCTGTAAAGTCTGAGCTAGCAGAGAGTCTAGTTTTCCATACCATCTTTCTCTGATTTGCTTGACTGTGTTTTTTCGGGACCCACAGAGGTACGTGCGAACTACATAAGGTCTGCATGTGTGTACCCGTGCCCTACTCTCTTACAGCCCGCGTGTGAACGCTAGATGAAGAAGTAGCAGTAGTGTGTAGAGCCTAGAGAATTTTTGAGGCAATCATCCTCTTCCCTGTCAAAATCAGACATTCTCAGGGTTTTCTGGAATTCTATCTGAGTCTTGGTTGTTTGCAGTCTTATCTCAAATTCTTTTGCTTTATGATTTTTTCCTTTCTTGGTTTGCTTTTTTCTGTTAAAAAGAGTGTCCAAGCCTTCAAGAGATCCTGGTTATCAATATCAGTGGTCTCTTCCTGGTCTGGGTTGTCTTTTTTTGTTTTTTCTCAAAGTTTAGATATACACGCGGCCTATACAAGGTCAGCCCGCGTGTACATGCCCTCGAGATCTATACAGCTCGCGTTCACATGCTTGTTGTTGGGTTATCAGTAGCGTGCTTAGGCAGGATAGTTTTTGTTGGGGTTAAGGCAGTCATCCTTTCCCTTGATGAGAGTTATACCTCACAAGTATTTGAATCTTTGTCTTAGAAGTTAGTAGCTTAGGATTAATCTTAACCTTAGCTTTCTTTTTCTTATTTAAAAAAAAAAAAACAGTTGTCATTAAAAAGAATTTTTTAAGGGTTTTTAGACAAGTGTGAGAGTCATTTTTTAAAGTTGCTAGTGTGTGATTTTTTGACGTGATTCTTTGCAATCTGCGATTAGGCTAGAATTGTTTTTCTTGGTTTTTGCTTGTTGGTATTTTTCCTTTTTGCTTTATCAAGCATTTAAATAAAATAAAATAAAAAATCTCTTTTCATTTTCTTCTTTGGTTGAAGAGTGTGTTTCTGCATTATTAGCCAAGGAAAAGTCGCTTATTTTATAAGTTTTTGCAGTTTACTTAGATCATAAGTAGCTTGTAGTCAAGTGAAATTTCTTTTGAGTTTGTTGTCCAAAATATTAGAAAATTTATATATATATATATATATATATTGAAAAGTTGTTGAAATTTTGCATTAAGTAAAAGTTTTTGTTTCCAGCTATTTTTATTCATTTTTTGATTTCGTCTTTTACACATCATCAGTTTCACTTTCATACCCCTTGACATAAGACAAAGCCATAAAATTAACGCTAAATCTAAAATTTATTAGACTTTTATGTTTGTAGGGTTAACCAACTAGTTCAGGATTAGGGCCTTGGATTA
>ML836589.1:0-22577 GCA_009831015.1 Picea engelmannii | reverse complement strand
TTCAAGTTGCACTTGCACCGGTAAGTTTCTCTAGTGTTGGTTGTTGTAACTGTTCTTCCAATTAATTTAGTGTTTGCCTGTCTTATCTTCTAGGGACTTTTTTTTAGTGTGTGTTACTTTTGAACGTTTAGACTACCCTAGAGTGTCTTTGATCTTATCACACAGTGGAGGATCACGAGCTTCGTCAGTCACGAAGGCTTCTTGTCCTGCTGTCGGTTACACTAGAGCCACCCTCGCCACCATTAAGGTGAAAGCTAGACCAACAAGGGTCTTTTGAAGTGATCGGGTCACAAGAAATCGTGCTCGACCAACTTCCAAAGGAATCAACCATTTTTTACCTTGGAGAAAATGATCTTGGCCCGGTTGAAACCCCAACCACTAATTTCTTGGCACCTTTCATCGTACTAATCCAATTTAACGAGCGTCAGATAGTGTTGCACACAGCAATGGAAACAAACGTTGTTACTCCTTCTGGGAATTCTTCAATTCCCACTACGGTTGTCACCATAGGGGAGTTTTCACCTCCTATCCCACCATCATTGGTCCAAGCCACCATGGTCTCGATCGCTTCTACATCGCACAGTGGTTCGATCCCGTCTTTGGCGGCGGCCACAACCCTTTTCACACCAAGTGCGACAGGCCCTATGTTCTCATACGGGATGCCTAGTTCGGGTACAAATCATGTACTTTCCTACTCCACTTTACAGACTTTAGGTCTAGGGGCAGGGAGCTCTAGCGCTCCTCTGCAAGGTCACGTGGGGGGCACTCCTGCTCCTTTTAATGCTTTCCCTTATGGAGGAGGTCATATTCCTCCTTCGCCCCCTTCACTCGATGGCTCGCATCAGCAGTCCTCTGGGAAACCTACATACCATAGTTTATTTGGAGCGGGGAGTCAAGGACCACCTTCGCATAGTATGTCAATAGGTTTGACACCATTTTATTTGGCCAGAACGTTTGGTAAAAACGCCTTCTCATCAGTCACTTTCCCGACTGGGGAAATCCCAGTTTTGGACAATCTATTCCTGTGCAGGGTACTATTCCTGCACAGAGGGAAAACCTAGGAACTTCTTCCGCATCAGGGCCTTGGAATTCTTGGCAGGGATCCATTCCCTCGTCCGAAATGTCGATTTGGGGTAATTTTTTCCACAATCAATGGAACCCTGGAAAAACTACTATGCCCATCCCCATAGGACCGACATGGGTCAACCCTTCCCAGAGTCCTTCGAATATAACACATTCCCACCCATTTATGTCCTATTTGGGAAATCATTCGATGATGTCTCCACATATGAAAAATCCATATGCTGGGCAGGGCCATGGTTTCTACCAGAATCTGGGCTAGCAACCAAACTTTTCCTGGAAACCTGGTGCCAGTCAAACTCCAGGCCCCTTTTTCCCAGGTTATCACTAACAACCCAAACTACCCTTCTTGGAGACTTTGCACTTGCCAGATTTGATAAGGTTGTTGAATGACCCTATTTGTCATGATCCGCATTGGCCTCCTATGCCAATGAATTTGCCTTCGGACATTCCAAAGTTCGAAGCCAAGCCTAACGAAGATCCAGGAGATCATGTGACTACCTTCCATATTTGGTGCTCATCTAATTCATTAAAAGATGACTCCGTACAGTTGTGATTGTTTTGACGTACTCTCATTGGGAGTGCCACGAAATGGTAAATTGAGCTCAATCACTCAAGATACTCTTCCTTCAGTGAGCTGGAAATGGCTTTCCTAAACCATTTCCAGTTACCTGTGAGATACGACGCTAGCATAGAGCTACTGGCCAATTTCGAACAGACGACAATGGACCATATCTCTGATCACATCTGAGAATGGAGACGCTGGAAGAGTCTAATAAAGGTGTCAGTCCCACCAGCATTCCTGCTTGAGTGGTTCCTTAAGTCTTTGGTCCCGCAATTATCCAAAGACGTCGGGAGTATTCTCCAAATAAGATGCCATCATGAGGGCTCAACAATTTGAGCTCATATATTCTCAGTCTGGTTTATTATATAACATCTTGCCAGATGCACCACGCTCAATCCTTGATAAAACTAGATAGAGAGTTGGACCACATGCTGATGGTATTGTTGGTTCAGCACAAACAAAGCCCGTTGAGCAATTGATGAAGTAGTTGCAGAAGTTATCTATACAACACATAGCGGCCAACCAAACCACTACATTGGTTTCTCCCCCTACCAAAATGTCGGAGGTACACACAGTGCAATCGACTAACCCAAAGGCCACCCAGCAGCCTGAAGGAAAGAAAAAACAATGAAAGAAAGGTAAGGGGGATAAAAAAACCCACTGATAATGCTGGTAGGGACAACACTGAGAAACGGAAGGCAGGGTATCCATGCAACTTATGCTTGGAATACCATCCAAGCCATCTATGTCCTCGGCTTGCAGAAGCCCAAAAGTTTGTGATGCAGCAACAGCCTGCTATGTTAACCAATCCATTTCAACATGGACAAAATATAACCCAAGCCTCTACAAGCACAGAAGGGGGCAGCCAAGAATCCTATCCACCTGTGAACAACCCCGCATCCATGAATGTATATATGGTTAGGGGTGATGCTTTTATATTGACTAGAGCGCACGACTATAGTAAACTAGGAACTTCTAAGAAGGGTAAAGAAGCTGAACTCCCATCTCTTCCTCTATAGATTTAGAAGATGTTGGGAGAAACAATGACACACATTCCCAAAGGCACATTCAAAAAAGATTCTCATAACCCAAATGCAAGGGCCACCTAGAACTACTCTGTGGTGGAATATTTATCACAAACCCCTTGTGCGATGTCCGCTTTGGAGGTCCTCCAAAGATTCCCTTCCCAGAGGAAAGCCTTGTTAACTTCTTTAGGATCTACCGAGAATTGAAATCTTGGTACAATCATGCTGGATACAACCGACTTAAAACCTCGTCTACCTTACCACGTAGCATTTCAGATAGTAGTGGCTTATCCCACGAAAACTTTTACTCGAAATATCTTCCGCACGGTGGTTGATGAGGGCGCCTCGACATGTGTTATTTCATTGGCATGTTGGAAGGTCGTTGGCCAGCCCGTTTTGTCTCTGTCACCTACTCCCCTCGTCACTTTTGACGATCGTTCGTTCCGACCACATGGCATCATTCCTTCTTTCCCCGTGCAGTTAGGAGGGAAGACCATGTGTGTCGAAGTAGAGGTAGTTGATTCTCCCCTTGACTATAATCTCTTGTTAGGAAGGAGTTGGACTTATGCCATGCAAGTTGTGGTTGCTACCGTTTTATGGGTCTTGTTGTTTCCACACGAAGGCTGGATAGTGACCATCGATAAATTTTCCTTCTCTAGACCTGACCTTGCTTTGGGGGCATCCACAGTCCCGATGATTGATAATCCTTAACCCGGTGTCGTCAATGTAGGGGTTGGTTTGTGCCCATATTTGATGGGTACCTTCGATTACCCGCCCCCTCAAGGCGATATCAAGTTTATATCCAATCACCATAAGGTTGAGATTTTTCAAGTTTCTTCGTTCTGCATGACTTACTTCGACGATCCGTGGTCACTTCCTTCCCCATCGGCCATGATGGATGGGACAGGGCACCCGGGCATGTCCATGCCCTTTTTCGCAGCTGAAGTAGTGTACTCTTTAGTCCAACAAACTTCATCCCACATTGATCCAGCTCCTGCACAAGAGTTAGATCCACTTCTAGAGTCTATTTGGGCTCAGGGTTCTCTCGCTCACACCGATTCATTAGACTTAGTCTTGCCCTCTGATGAAGCAATAATTGAAGCAATGACTAGTTTGGATAAACCCTGGGAAGATCTTCATCAAAGATCATACTTCCTCCCAGAGTTAAGCTGAATTGAAGCGGGAGAATTCACTGTGACTCTGACGGGAGATCGGTCTTGTCCTATTAACCCCTTAGCTACACATGAGGTTTATGCTGAGGGTAATATGGAAACTATCATTGAAACCTTATCGATCAATATCTCACGAAACCCTGGCGTCATGGAGAATGTCTTCGTCGGAGAGGAATGCTCCCCCAAGGAGATTCAAATCTACACAGATATTTTCAAGGAATTCCATGACGTTTTTGCCTGATCTTATGAGGAAATGCCAGGCATCGATCCAAAAATAGTTGAACATGAAATCACAACGTATCATGATGCCAAGCCAATTCGGCAGAAGCTTCATCCAATTAATCCTAAGAAAGCAGCAGCCATTAAGGTTGAGGTTGAGAAATTATTAAAAGTCGGGTTTATCTATCCTATCCATTTGACCCAATGGGTGTCAAACCCCATACAGGTCAATAAAAAACAAGGCACGATTCGTGTATGTACCGAATTTCGTGATTTGAACAAGGCATGTCCCAAAGATAATTTTCCCACATCGTTCATCCACCAGATCATTGATGAATGTGCGGGTTGTGAAGCCTTTTCTTTCATGGACGGTTTTTCAGGATATAATCAAATCCAAATCAAACCTGAAGACCAACACAAAACGGCATTCATCTGCCCATGGGGTACATTCGCATATCGTAAAATGTCTTTTGGTCTCAAAAATGTTGGAGCCACCTTTCAGCGGGCCATGTCTTTTTCTTTCCATGACCTCAAGCATATAGTCAAGGCCTATCTAGATGATTTAGCATCGTGATATCGCAAGAGAACGGATCATCCCACACACCTCCAACTTATCTTCGAACGTTGTCACTACTTTCGGATTTGCCTGAATCCAAACAAGTGCAGCTTCTGTGTAACGTTAAGACGATTGTTAGGTTTCATATTTTCAATAACAGGGATCATGGTCGATCCTCTCAAGGTTGAGGCAATAATCCAGTTGCCCCCCCCATGCACAATCCTTCAACTTCAAAGTCTACAAGGCAAGGCAAACTTTTTACGACGCTTCATCGCCAACTATGCCGAGATCACCAAGGGATTTATGCACTTACTGAAGAAAGGTGTTCCTTTCTACTGGGACGATGTTGCTCAATTCTCTTTCGACGCATTAAAACACGCCCTCACAACTTCCCCTCTTCTCCGGCCACCTAAATATAACAAAGATTTCTTATTATATCTGGTTGCAGCAGAGTCAGCCATTGGCATGGTTTTAGTTCAGGAAGATGACTTGTTCTCAAAATATGTGATCTATTACCTAATTCAAGGCCTCGTAGGACCGGAACTCAATTATTCTCACATCGAAAAACTTGCATTGGCAGCAATTCATGTTGTTCAATGGTTCTGTCATTATGTTCTATTTCGCAAGACCACAGTCATTGTTGTCGTGAATCCATTCTAGTACATGTTGACACGACGGTTCATAGGCGGAAAAATTAGTATATGGATAGTCATCCTCCAGGAGTTTGACTTAGACTTCGTTTCAGCAAAGTCCAAAAAGTCACTAGTCTTCGCAGAACTTATTTCGGAACTTCCGGTATAGTCAAGTGACGTTGTGCCTGAAGAATTGCCTATCCCGGGAGATATGTTTTTGATCACATATTTGAATCCCTGGTATGGAGATATACTTATCTATATTCAGACTTTGAAGTGCCCCACCACTGCTTCTCTTGATGAGCATCGACGCATACGCCATCAGGCTAAGAATTATCTCATAATCGATGATACATTGTATCAGAGAGGTGTAGATTGCATCCTATGTCGATGTCTCACTTATGAGGAAGTAGATATCATGCTTAATGATTACCATATTGAAGCTTGTAGCAGTCATTTGTCTAGGTTGGCAATAGCCCAAAATATTCTACGAGCAGGTTACTTCTAGCCGACACTTATCAAAGATTGTATCGAATCGGTCAAGAAGTGCCATCTGTGCCAAATCTTCTCTCGTAAGATGAGGGCACATCTCACTCCCATCTTTCATATCATCATAGTTGGTCCCTTCACCAAGTGGGGGATTGATTACACTACTTTCAACCCCCCTTCATCAAGGGGGCACCGCTATATCATCGTAGCTATGGACTACTTCAAAAAGTGGGTCGAATCTATGCCAATGTTTAAAGATGATGGAGAGACTGCAACTCTCTTTTTATTCAACCAGATCATAGCAAGATTCGCCGTCCCGAGGGAGATTGTCATTGACCATGGTAGTCACTTTCAGAATCAGATGATGACCGAATTAACATCAAATCTTGGGTTATGGAAATAACATTCATCACCCTACTACCCCCAATCCAATGGGCAGGTGGAAGTTGTAAACAAAACTCTTAAGACTATTCCACAGTGAACTATCAACTCAGCCAAGTCAAATTGGCATTTGATGTTATACTCGGCATTATGGGCTTACCGAACATCTGTTAAGACTACAACCAATTTCTCACCTTTTCAACTCATTTACGAGCTGGAGGCAGTCTTTCCCATCGAATGTCAGATCCCATCTCTAAAATTGGCAGTACAATTATTGCCAGACACTTCTCCACTTGAAGAATGGTTAGTATACCTTGAGCAGCTCAATGAGAAGGGTCGTGATGTGGCCCTGGCCAATGAGGCTCACAAACATCAGGTCAAGTGTCAGTATGATCGGTTCGTTCGTCCTCAAATTTTCTCTGAAGGCGACCTTGTCTTGGTCTATGACCAAGATAAGGACCCCCTGGGGGCAGGAAAATTCAAACCCATGTGGTTCGGACCTTTCATCATAAAAGAGGTTTTAAAAAAGGGCGCTTATTGTCTGGTTGATTTTGAAGGGAATGCTTTGGCAGAGCCTAGAAATGGGCTCTACCTCAAGAAGTATTACTCATAGGAAGGTCACTGTGGGTAACCTTTTGTAACATATGTATAGTCTTTGTACTATTAATTTTTAGTTTCTTTTAGTGTTATGGACGTGTCGTTGAAATTATCTTTCATCATTGTGGCAGATGTCAAGTGATTCCAAGGTGTTCGTTGGGTATGCAGATGTTGCTAGTTGGCACACTCAGAGGCTTGCCTCCGCAGCTTGGGTAATCTTTACACCTCAAGGCCAGTTATTATCTTCCAGAGGTATATGCTTAGGTGACACCACAAATAATGTTGTCGAGTATAGCGTAGTTATTGAGTTGCTTCGTGACGCTTTATCATTGGGTATCTCTCATCTTTGGGTCTATCTTGATGCTCAACTGGTTGTGTCTCAGTTAAACAGAGTGTACCGGGTTCATGATCCAACTTTACACCGATGATTCCTTAGGGTACGTCTCTTAGAACAAAACTTTGATTATATTACATATTTTCATGTTCCTAGGAGATTAAACCAAGTTACAGATACTCTAGATAATCAAATTTTAGATTGGCATCTTGCACACATATGAAAGAACATTAACATAAGCATGTAAATATGTTTTTGCACACATGATCCATAAGACACAAAAGACCAAAAAAACATATAGAATATCATAAAGTAATCAGAGTATATCGATGGATGCAAGCACCTCAAAAATAGGACCAATAACGAGTCACAGGGCTTATGCCCTCAAAAAATATATACAAGTAGTTCTCGTGGCACGTCAAAATGTCTAGATAAAGTCAAGGAATGTGGGCCCTGTTATACTGGTCCACAGCATTGTCTAAACGCCGAAACAACCGGACCCAAGTTTGTGGTGCCCCCACTACATGAGGCTGCATAGACGGTGGCAAGTCCTCAATCTCTGCCAGCAGGACTGTGTGAGTGAGTGCAGTAAAGTTACGCTCAACCCATCTCAATACCCTCTCAGCCTCCCTGGCTAGAAGATCTCCTGCTACTATTGGTCCCCTTGCTGCGGCAGGTGCGACCCCTGGCTGAGGATGACACCTATTCCTCGCATAGTCAGCGGGTCGCACTGGTCCCACATCTGCACACAATGAAACACATATCTATCAAAAACTCTGGCATAACAAAAAAATGATATATATAACAAAACAACATAAAAATTACATATACAACAAAAAAAAAACTACAAAGGTGGAGACTTACCCATCTCCCCTCGCTCCTCACCAGGAGGTACTGGTATCTCCGGGTCTCTCGAAAAATCAATCCTGGCATAGGGGTAGTCCTCTATAACCGGGATCTATCGTGACAGCCATCCAAAAAAGTCATCATCGAAGGACTCATTGGTCCTTCCACCACCCTATCGCGACATTAGTACTGCCCATCTACACACAGTAGGAAGAGAGGCCTGGTGTCCTCGTACCGCTACTCGAGGACTAAAACTCGGAACTCTCTCAAAAAAGAACGAACACAGAATGGTCCCAAACCCAAAGTTCCTATGTGTCTGCAAACAATAATCTGTCAATTGCCTCTTCATACACTCAAGAAAAGTGGTACTCCAATCAAAAACTTGTGCATTTAAGCACTGGACTGCAAAGTTCATCTATGCGTGGGATGCCTAATGTAGAGCCGCAGAACCATTAATTCGCCCAATAAGAAATACTATCGCCTGTAGCGATAGGTTATTTATCTTTCTTATAGGCACCTGCGTGCTCACGCGGTCTGTATCAGTTGCACAGTAGAGGCCTATCAATTCTGCTATGTTATGTGGCCCCGCAGGAAAAGTCCAGAAATTGACTAGTTCCCCTCTCCTAGAGAGGCCAATCAAAAATTAAATTTCCTCGACCGTGGGCACCAGTGACTGCCCCTCTAACATGAATGCCTCTGCATCCAGATGCCAGTAGTCAACCAAGGCATTCAGTAGCCTAGGTTGTGCCCGCATGAAAGGACATAGAAAAAATTGAGTAACCCACACTGCATCAAAGTAGCCATAGCATTGGGGTCTTCCTCGACCAACTCATTCACCTCTTCATGCTCTCTTTCTCTCCAATGGACATACATCCTTCAAAACAAAAAGGTTTAGGAGAGTTAAACCCTTTCTTTTTTTGCCTTTTTCATTCCATAAGGGGGCCCATGTGAGTTGTAATGGTGACAGTCACGTGTACACGCGTGTAGAGTTTACTCTGCCCTAATGTACACGCGGCCTATCTTGAGATATCCCGCGTGGACCTAGGGCCGACTTTTTAAAGGTCAACGCCCCCCTACAAAATGAAACCCAATTCATAAATAAAGACATAAAATGCAAGATAAGGGAGTTTGTACTTACTTGGTCCAGACAGAAGTTCGTTTCATCCACTGTAGCTCCCGGAATCACCACTTTACTCAAAGGGGGTCTTTTGGCTCCAGAGTCAATTTCCAAATCAACAATGGTGATAATGAGCTACCAGCCTCTATTTATAGACTTTTTGGCCTCTTTTTGTCACTTTTTTGGCCTCCCTTATCATTTTCTTTATACCAAAAACCATTTAGTGTGATTCAGGAGTTGCATAGGAGGAATTTGATCGGGTATTGGGACAGTTTTTTTTTTAGTTTTGAGTATTTTTCGACGGTCCGTGGAAAAAAATTTCGATGATCAACTTGAACATATAGGTTAGGTTTCTACCCTAATTTTTGTACCTCGTTGTATTTTTACTTTTCCATAGGACCAATCCCATTAGGTTGTGACACGGAACCATCATATCTGCTTTAGAAGTGTCGCAACTTGGTGGTAGAGCTTACCGGAACATGGATGCCCTAGTTAGATCCTGGTTGCATTATGGTATTCATGTTGTCTCTAAAAACATTGTAGGCTCGGGAGTCCTTGTAGTTTTTCCTGAATACGAGTTTGAGCCTCATTTGTGTGATTCTTCTTCGCTCTTGACCTCACCTTCAGGACTCTTAAAAAATAACGGGTCTTCTTTTAAGCCCTTTTCAAACCCTCTAAATATGAAAAGATTGTCAAGCGATCTTGTGACCTTTCACGCTTGTTAAACTGAAATTTGAAGTCACGTCTCTCCGGCGGTAGTTTACCCCTTTTTCGGTCCAGACGGTCAATTGTACGAACAAAGGTATACACTATGGAACTTCAACTCTATAGAAGAGTAGTCTCAGGTATAATTTTATCCCTTTTTCAGGCCTAAGGGACTAAACTTACGAAGAAGGAACCCCCACGGAGTCCATAGTTAAGCTCTTTTTAGACTCCCTAAAATTGAAAAGATCGTCGAGTGACCTTATTCTTTCACACTCGTTAAAATGGTCCAGAAGAACATTCCTAACGGAGTCCATAGTTAAGCTTTTTTCAGACTCCTTAAAAATGAAAAAATGGCCGAGGGATCTTGTCCTTGTCACACTTGTTAAAATGGTTTTGAATAGACGTCTTATCGGTGCTAGTTTACCCCTTTTTCGAACCGACTAGACTATCTTCGAAAAAGGTACCCCAATGGAGTCTCCTTTTTTGTTTTTCAGACTCTCTAAATATGAAAAACCACCAAGCTTACCTTCTCTGGGCTCGTTAAACTTACATCGAAGGATGTTACCATTGTGTGTTTTGTTAACCGCATTTGCATACCTTATACGCCAGCCTTGTAACAGTTTGCTTCTGCGTCTTAACACCCTTGGCCCCCAGAGGATTTTTATCGAGTATCATTATACTAGAACATCAGTCTTGTCCTTATGCCTTGAACTTGTATGTTTGCAACACTCGCTCCTCCATTGTAATGTAATATTCCTTTATTCTTTTTCCCAAAATTATTGAAAAGGACAAAAAAAATCAAATATACCCCAAAAAGAGGAAGGGAAAAGTGTTTTCTTTATTGGCAGCATAATGAGTCGCCCTTGGATAAAGAACATTTGTTCATTTGTTCATCAAACTATGGGATGGAGTATGACCTTAGGAAGTTGTTCTCTCTATATAGAGTTGTGTCCTCCACCGTTTGGTTATCCTTCCAAACATATGGAGAGTTTGTGTTGCCTCCTGCTTCATAGACTTATGATTAATTCCATGTTGCCTGAGTCTCCTCATTTTTCATGTTATTGTCCAAGGGAAGTTTGTCACCGAGCCTGAGTCGGCCCCTCTACAATTTGTCTCTTTCACTCATACCCAGCCATCCTAAATGTCCAATCAAGTCCTTGTTCGAAATCAATGAAGCCTTCGGTCTGATCATCAATTCCATGACCGACGAGCCTTCAAAGACCTCTGGGTAGTGCAGTCGTACACTCATATTGTACTCCTACCCGAGTTGTGAAGATTTTGAAGTAGTTTCTCAAGCTCTGAAGACCTCATCTCCAACTATCAGGCCGTATCAGCTTCTAGAAGATGGATACTCTATATGTATATATTTTTGATTTTGAGATGTAGCTCCACTGTGTATTGTTCGCGGCTACTCTTTATATAGTTATATGACATGGATCTACAGTGTATTTGATTGGTAGCCATGATTCTATTTTATCCGAGGCATGGGTATGCCCGCCTCTGTGAGACATTTGTTATTTTGCAAATGGTGCCTCCCGGTTCTTGATCCTTGGGCTCAATCATTCGGCACATCAATAAATATTGGTAATGTATTTCAGCCATCAGATGCTCTTCTAGCCTCACAAATTAGAGGGCATCTGTTATAACCATAAATTGCACCATACATGCTTACTTGGCATCAAGCCATCTCAGATCCCTTCTTTGCCAAAGCACTGTTGAACAACTCTTTAAAAATCCTCTTTTATAAGGGCCCACATGCCCTACTCCATTACTGCACACGTGTACACGCTAGCTGACCTAAAACAACCCACGTGGACCTACAAAAGCACGAAAAAAGGAAAGTTGTCGACGGAACACACAGCTCTGGGTGCGTTAACTGAGACTCTCGGCCATGCATGGCCGAGGGTTCATCCAAATACCTAGCTTCTTCTAGCCTATAAAATAAGGGCTAGGGGTCCCATTTGGAAGGGAAAAAATATAGCAAAGAAAATCTACCCATTTGCATATTCCCATTGTCCCAACCCTTTAGCCTTCCTTGTGCCAAAAGAGATACAAAGAAAAGATGTTGGAGGAGAGTTGAAGAGGAGCCCAGGATCAGGTTCGCAGAGAGGTGGCCGGTCTCAATTTTTTGTAAGTTGACTCATTCAAAGTAATAAAGAAAATACTTTTCCCGTCTCAATTTATGAGTTATTCATAATTTGTTAAGTACATGTTTGAATCTCTAACCTGTTAGTCTATAGGTAAGATGCATGTGTACTTGTTGCTTGTTTTGTATGCAGGTCAGTGTTGGAAAGGAGAACTGCGAACAAGTGATCAAGTGGGACAAGGGATCGACATCAAACGCCTGGAACGAGGTAGGTTGATCTAGCCATGTTTTACTGAAGAGAAATAGGATTTAAGTCTGGGGACGAAGGTAGAAAGTAGATTTTCTCTTGGTCATATCTGCATGCAAAGCATAACCCTATTTGCTAGTCCGTAAAGAGATTTCTCTCACAACAATGATTGGGATTTGTTGTTTGAATCCCTATTTAAAACCTTCAAAGGAAAAATTACCACTCAGTAGTTGGGTCCTTACGAGGTAGTCACTGTATATGACAATGAGGTTGTGAAAATCAAAACAATTGACGTTGGACAAGTCTCCTTTGTAGTAAATGGACACCGACTCAAACTTTATCATAGACCCATTTCCATAAAAAAAAATCTACGGTTCATGTCAACTAACAAGGAATTGGCCTTAGTAGATGGGGAAGTCCCCCCTTGTTATTGAATGTTTTTCTGAATTTTTTGATTGTACATATGTAAATAATTTTGAAGTATGTTGATAGACAATTCTAGAGATTTATGTAGGTATATATTCACCAGGAGTAGGCAGTTTCAAGGAGATATAAATGAAGTATTTTACTTCAAAAATATTTCTATATTTAAACCTTGTTGTCTCTTAAGAATCAATTGAATAATGATTGTTATAACCCTAATTTGCACCAAACATGCATACCCAACAACATGCCATCTTACTTACTATTTTTTCCAAGCCAATACTGAATAACTCTTCTTAAAAACTAAATTTTTGAAGATGTACATGCCCTGCACCACTATTGCACGTGTATGTACGCTAGATGCATCATTACTTCCCACGTACATATGCTAGCTGCACCATTACAACCCAGGTATACCCACAAAAGTTGCAAAAAATAAAAAGATGCAAGGGAATACGGGCTTTTGGGTAGTTTCCTAACCAATTGAGCGCCCATAGTCCATCACCCAACCGAATAACTATATTTTTGGCATATAAAAGAAGGCGTTGGGGTCCCATTCCAAAGAGAAGCATGAAAGAAATGAAACTCTTCCCATTTCATAATCCCCCCTTGCCCTAAGAATTTGCAGCCACATTGTGAGTTTTGAGCCATACTTCCTTATTCTTTCCTTTTTCCTTATTCATAAGCCTATGCCCATTCTAGAGAGAAGTGTGAGAGAATAAGGATACGTGGAAGCAGTTGGAGCTTGGTGAAGAGGATCCCAGGACCAGGTTCGAAGAGCATTCGTCGATCTCATTTTGTAAGTGACTTTGTAAGATTAATATAAAGAAGTATTTTTTCCATCCCGCCACATGATGTGTTCAATCTTGATATTTGATTTACATTTTGTTATGACATATAACCCATTAGTTCATATATAGAACGAATGTTCGTAGTTTCTTGCTTGTCTTTTGGTGAATGCAGGTTAGCCTTGAGAGGATATTTGCAGTCGAGAAGCGACCAAACGCATTGGGATCGACACCGGACGTGGAGTTTAAGGTAAGACTATCGGATCCCTATACTTTGTCCTTTATGCATGAACGTGGGGTATTTCCAGGATAGTTGTTAAAACTAGGAGACTTTATATGGTTAGTTTTGCCTGCACTTTAGAACCCTAGTGTAGTTCGTAGGGGGGTTTTCCCACTATAGCAGAATTGGCGACCATACTAGGGAACCTCTAGGGTTTTTAGGGGATTTTTTTTTTGGGAGTCTTTAATTGGTTTATTTACTATTTCTTGAGTTTCTGTAAGTTTTTGTGTCTTTAAAGGATTCTAGTCTTCCATACAAGTACTCCCTACCTGGTTTGCTTGACTATTAATTTTTCTTTTTACATAAGTCACAGAGGTGTACACGGCCTGCATTGGGTCTGCTCGCGTGCATACGCACCCTATCTTTGGATACCCTGCGTACATACGCAGGCTGTTGAAGTATCAGTTGCATGCCTGTGTCAGGAAAATATTTTTTAAAGAAGAGGTAGTCATCCTCTTCCCTAAATGAAGCCATATTTCTCAGGGGTTTTCTTGATTTAGCCCTGGTCTCTATTTCTTGCAGTCTTTGGCCTAGGTCTTACAGCAGTTAGCTTTTTCTTTATCAAGATTTCTTGTGTTTTCTTGATTAGGGTTTGAGACAAGTTTGGTGAGTTTTTTCTGATTAACTTGTTTAGTATTGTTAGTAAAACTCTGTGAACCGCAGTAGACCAGAAGTTGGTTTTTGGTCTCATCTTGTCTTGACTTTTCCCTTTTTACTTTCTTTAGAAGAAAATAAAAGAATTCATTTTCAAGTTTCTTATTTTGGAGCATTAAAAAAAAACGTTTTAAGTTAGGTTAGTTCTTTTTTTAGGAAGAAGAGTGCTTTCTTAAGTTCTTTACTGAATACTTAAGACTTCAAGTAGCTCGCAGTCGAGCAAAATTCAGGTTTGAGTTTTTCTTTTAAAATATCTTAGAGAGAAAATTTAGTTAAAGAGTGTTCAATTTGCAAATCTTTGTTTGTTGAAAAATAAGTAATTTTGTTTCCAACATTTGTTCTTCTCTTTCGTCTCTTAACAAACACCACCAGTTTCATTTTTGTTCCTTTGAATTAAGACAAACCACTTAAAATCAACTCGTAATTAAAATTTATTAGACTTTGTGCTTGTAGGGTCCATTAACTAGATTAGACTAGAGCCTAGATTTAGGTTAGAGAGGAAACTCTTCAAGGCTACAAAGAAAACATAGAAGTCTGTGTTAGGGAGTGAAAAAGTCTAGTAATGTGGAAATTATCTGGGACCCCCCTCTAACACATGGACTAAACACGAGGTCACATGTGGAAAGGTAGTGGAGATAACCCCTCCAAAGTCAGACCAATCATAGTGGAGGAACGCATATAGAGGACTTATCTTCGGATTATGTTGATCGCATTTTCCACGAAGCTTCGTGGGTCTCGAATCTGTTCGAGGTCCTCAGTCATCTTTTGAAACACTTGCTTTTGATACGCTTGATATTTTTTGGGCTTGATACCTTGCTCATTGTGGTCCACCCGACTATCGATTGTACCCGCCCGGTAGTTGTTCACGAGCTGGAAACTTAGTTTCCTTTGATTTTAGGGACTTACACAGGTGACTGTGGGGATATATCGTGGTACCTAGGGCAGACATTGGACCACTCTTTGCAGAGTATACCCGTAGGGTCCTTCCGTGTTCAAGTTGTACTTGCACCGATAAGTTTCTCTAGTGTTGGTTGTTGTAACCGTTCTTCGAACTAGTAATAGTGGTTTGCTTACTGCATCTCATAGGAAATTTTTCTAATGCATGCTTTAGCAGCCCTCTTAGGCCATAACCATTAATGAGGTTTCGATCAGAAACACTCTCATAGACCTAGGGGCATACATCAATGTTATGATTGTCACTACCTTACAAGAATTACAGCTAAAACCGCTTCTTAGACCTACCCCAACTGTTTTCGAATTACAAGATAAGACAAAGGTTATCCCTGAAGGAATTTTGGATGATATCATAGTTACTTTAGCCTCATGGGATTACCCAGTAGACTTTCTTGTCATCCACTCAAAGGATCCTACAAAAGGGAATCTCATTATTTTGGGAAGACCTTGGTTGGCCATGACCAATGCATTTATTGGTTGTAGAGAGGGAGAAATGACCATCTCAAATGGACACTCTATACAGAAGATCACCATATATCCACCTTCTCAACCTATAATGGAGAATTTATGGTGGCTTGAATTTCCATACGATAATGAGAAAAATTTCTTTTTTCTAATGCGTGTTTTGGGAGTCCTCTTATGCACCTAGGAGGCCATGGCAGCCTAGGAATTAGCCTACATACCCAGATTTACAGCCTCAAGTTCCAACCTATTATCAACAACCACAACAGTGGAAATCACCAAGTTGGAAAAATCGGTCTACACAGTATCACCATCCTTGGCTTTAAGAATGGAGAAGAGGGAATAACCAAGGAAACCCTCAAGCGCCACATGTCCCTATGCCCAACCATCCTTACCCTCAGTTTCCACCGAACATCCCGCAGCTTCTGCCAAGTTTTGTTCCACCACCTTTACCTCCTATTCCACAACAATACCAAAATGCAAGGTCCCCAAGACCGACATTATTACCAGCACAACCAGTTCCCAATCCAAATAATAAACCCACTCAACCTCTTCACAATTTTGAGATGTAAGCCTTCCTGACATATGTTATTTCTACTGTTCCATTGCAGGAGATTCAATTAAGGCCGGGAAAAGTTCTAGACAAGTAGAAGCCTTCAGTAGTCATCTTGGAAGAACAAGAACAGGAAACCCCCAAACAAACCTTGGATGACACTAGGTGGGAAGATGTTATCATTCCTAAGGACCAAGAACCCAAGCTTTCCCAAATGAACCTTCACAAATTCTGAAGGCCCATCCTTATCCATAAATATTAGTGATCGAGAATCCTACCACCCGATCAGAATTTGAAATATTGAATGAATTGAAGAATATTTGTGTCAAAATTCCCTTTCCTCAAGCCATTAAGGGTATTCCAATCTACAATAAGGTGGTTAAATAATTGTGTAGTAAGAATCTAGGAAGGAAGCAGAAGGATCCTCCAACAACACATTTGATAGGAGAACTTTCTGAGTACATATCAGAGCATCCTAAGGTCAAAAAATATGGGAACCAAGGGAACCCCATAGTGACCATAAAAATTAATAAGGTTTCCATCGGAAACACTCTCATAGACCTAGGGGAATCCATCAATGTTATGACTGTCACTACCTTAGAGGAATTACAGCTAAAACCGCTTCTTAGACCTACGCCAACTGTTTTGGAATTAGAAGATAAGACAAAGGTTATTCCTGAAGGAATTTTGGATGATATCATAGTTACTTTAGCCTCATGGGATTACCCAGTAGACTTTCTTGTCATCCACTCAAAGGATCCTACCAAAGGGAATCTCGTTATTTTGGGAAGACCTTGGTTCGCCATGACCAATGCATTTATTGGCTGTAGAGAGGGAGAAATGACCATCTCAAATGGACTCTCTATACATAAGATCACCTTATATCCACCTGCTCAACCTATCATGGAGAATTTATGGTGGCTTGAATTTCCATACGATAATGAGGACTAGGAGGAGCCCGTGTTTCCAAGTGATCATTCTCGGACACTTCAGGAGCACACAATGGAAAATGTGCTAAACAAGTTTATTTCTGCTATCACGTGTGTTGATTTTCCACAATCTTTTCCCCAATTAGAGTACATGTTTGGGGAAGAATTTCAGGAATGTTTGGACCCATCGATTTTGTCTTCGACATCCTTTACCTTCAAGATAGACGAGTCTGCCACATCTTACACCATGCCCTACAAGATTAGCCTAGGGAAATTCCTGCATATAAATTATGGGCTAGATGCAGACCAACAAAAACAGTTAGTAACTGTACTTAAAGAACAATCAAGGGCATTCACATGGAAATACACTGACATGAAGGGTATACACCCTAACAAATGCATTCATAACATAAATACCCTGGGGGAAGTAACACTTGTTAGGCAACCCCAGATAAGGATGAACCCGACACTCAAAGATATAGTAAAAGAGGAGATACAAAAGTTGTTGAATGTTGGATTTATTTACTCCATCTCTGATAGTAAATGGGTATCCACGCTTGTAGTGGTTCCAAAAAAATTAACCGGGAAATGGAGAATTTGTGTTGATTTCCGGGAGCTTAACAAGGCCACTCTGAAGGATTATTTTCCTCTTCCTTTCATTGACCAAGTCTTGGATACCCTGTTAGGAAAGAAATATTTCTCCTTTTTAGATGAATATAGTGAGTACAATCAAATTCTCATAGCACCTGAGGATCGGGACAAGACTACCTTCACTTGTCCTTGGGGCACCTATGCCTATAGGGTCTTACCATTTGGATTGTGTAATGCTCCTGCCACATTTCAACAAGTAGTACTAGGGATATTTTTTTATATTATGCATGATTGTGTGGAGGTATACATGGATGAATTCACAGTATATGGAAATACTTACCAGGAAGCCTTACATAACTTAGAAAAGGTCCTTATCAGATGCAAAGAAATGAATTTGTCCTTAAGTCATGAAAAATGTAAAATATTGTTGACTGAAGGAGTAGTTCTAGGACATCATGTTTTATCTAAAGGGATTAAAGTCGATCCTGCTAAGATTGAGTTCATCGTCAGACTTCCACCCCCCAAGAATCAAAAATAGGTGAGAATATTGCTTGGACATGCCGTATATTACTGACGATTTATTGAAAATTTCAAAAAGAATGTTGCACCCATGTTTGGATTGTTAATAAAAGATGTTTAGTTTCTTTGGACTGAGCAGTGTCAAGCCGCCTTTGAAAATCTGAAATCTAAGTTGTTTGTGGCACCAGTTCTTAGGGGGCCCAATTGGGATCTCCGATTTCACATATCCATTGATGCCTCCAACACTGCAATAGGAGGAGTATTAGGGCAGAGAGAAGACCAACAGTCCTATGCCATTTATTTTTTGACAAAGAACTTGTCCCCTGCCGAGTTAAACTATGCAATTACCGAAAAGGAATTCTTGGCAGTAGTTCATGCTATGAATAATTTTCACCACTACATCAAAGGTTATGAAGTATTTGTACATACAGATCACTCTTCCATTAGATTTCTCATGAATAAACCCATTACTAATGGTCGAGTGACTAAGTGGCTCCTTCTATTGCAAGAATTCAATATCATTGTTCTTGACCGACCTAGAAAGGAGAATTTGGTAGTTGATTTTCTTTCACGCATAAAAAAATGAGGATGATGATATTCCCATTGATGATAGTTTCCCAGACGATCACCTTTTTTCCCTTTCTGTAAATACCCCATGCTTTGTAGATATAAAAAATTATTTGTCTACTAGGAAGTTACCATCTCATTTGTCACCTCATGAAAAGCGTATAATTATTACACAAAGTGCCAACTACTCCTGGGTTGGCCATGACCTATTTTGTACTGGTCCAGACTTGATTATCCGTAGATGTGTCTGAGAATATGAGATACCATAAATCCTATGAAGTTCTCATGAAGGACCATGTGGTGGCCATTTTTATGACAAACGTACAACATATAAGGTGTTACATTTAGGTTACTATTGGCCTAGCATTTTTAAATATGCTTCCAAGTATGTGAGGAGTTGCGATAGTTGTCAAAGGATAGGAAGACCCACATCAGCTGACGAAATTCCCTTGCATGCCCAAGTTATGATAGAACCTTTCGATAAATGGGCCCTTGACTTTGTAGGACCAATTTCACCCATGTTTCATAAGAAAAATTATATTTTGGTTTGTACAGATTATGTCACCAAGTGGGTAGAGGAAAAATCCCTATTCAGGACTACCAAAAAATCCATTGTCGAATTCATTTATGAAGACATATTTACCCTCTTTGGTGTTCCTCATGAAATTATTATAGACCAAGACACTCAATTCACTTCCAATCTGATGAGAGAACTAACAAAGAAATATGGGATCAAGCACTACAAGTCTTATCCATACCACCCACAAGCTAATGGTCAGGTAGAGTCCACAAACAAAGTTATGGAAGCTATATTAACCAAAATTGTTCAATTGCATCATTGAGATTGGGCTGATAGGATTCCAGAGGCTTTGTGGGCATATCAGACCACCTGAAGACACACCATTGGGAATACCCCTTATGAGCTAGTGTATGGGAAGAAAGTACTTATACCAATAGAATTCCAAGTAAGCACCTTCTGTATTTCCATAGAATTGGGATTAAACTTAGATGAGGCTAAAAAAAAATCATCCCTACAATTAAACGAGTTGGATGAGATCAGGAAAGATTCTTTCCAATGAGCAATATTAGTCCAAAACTAGAGGAGCAAGTGGCATGAAAAGTTGATTAAGAAGAAACACTTCCAACCTGGTGATTGGTATTTGTTGTTTGACTGCCGATTTAAAACCTTCAAAGGAAAAATTACCACTCGTTGGTTGGGTACTTACGAGGTAGTCACTGTATATGACAATGGGGTTGTGAAAATCAAAACAATTGATGATCGACAAGTATCCTTTGTAGTAAATGGACACCGACTGAAACTTTATCATAGACTCATTTCCATAAAATATTTTCTACAGGTCATGTCAACTGACAAAGAATTGGCCTTAGTAGATGGGGAAGTCCCCCCTTGTTATTGAATGTTTTTTTGAATTTTTCGATTGTACATATGTAAATAATTTTGAAGTATGTTGATAGACAATTCTAGAGATTTATGTAGGTATTTATTTCACCAGGAGTAGGCAGTTTCAAGGAGATATAAAGGAAGTATTTTCCTTAAAAAATATTTCTATATTTAAACCTTGTTGTCTCTTAAGAATCAATTAAATAATGATTGTTATAACCCTAATTTTCACCAGACATGCATACCCAACAACAGGCCATCTTACTTACTATTTTTTCCAAGCCAATATTGGATAGCTCTTCTTAAAAACGAAATTTTTGAAGATGTACGCACCCTGCACCACTATTGCACATGTATGTACGCTAGATGCATCATTACTTCCCACGTACGTATGCTATATGCACAATTACAACCCGTGTATACGCACAAAAGTTGCAAAAAATAAAAAGTTGCAAGGGAATATGGGCTTTTGGGTAGTTTCCTAACCAATTGACCGCCCATAGTCTGTCACCCAACCGAATAACTATATTTTTGGCATATTAAAGAAGGTGTTGGGGTCCCATTCCAAAGAGAAGCATGAAAGCAGTGAAACTCTACCCATTTCATAATCCCCCCTTCCCCCAAGAATTTGCAACCACATTGTGAGTTTTCAGCCATAATTCCCTATTCTTGCCTTTTTCCTTATTCATAATCCTATGCCCATTCTCTAGAGAGAAGTGTGAGAGAAGAAGGATACATGGAAGCAGTTGGAGCTTGGTGAAGAGGATCCCAGGACTGGGTTCGAAGAGAAGTCACCGATATCATTTTGTAAGTGACTTTGTGAGATTAATATAAAGAAGTACTTTTTTCGTCCCGCCACATGATGTGTTCAATCTTGATATTTGATTTACATTTTGTTATGAGATATAACCCATTAGTTCATATATAGAATGCATGTTCATAGTTTCTTGTTTGTCTTTTGGTGAATGCAGGTTAGCCTTGGGAGGAGATTTGCAGTCGAGAAGACACCAAACCCATTGGGATCGACACCGGACGTGTAGTTTAAGGTAAGACTACCAGATCCCTATACTTTGTACTTTATGCATGAACGTGGGGTATTGCCAGGATAGTTGTTAAAAGTAGGAGACTTTAGATGGTTAGCTCTGCCTGCACTTTAGAACCCTAGTGTAGTCTGTAGGGGGGTTTTCCCACGATAGAAAAATTGGCGACCATACTGGGGAACCTCTAGGGTTTTTAGGGGGTTTTTATTTTGTGTGTCTTTAATTGGTTTATTTACTGTTTCTTGAGTTTTTGTAAGTTTTTGTGTCTTTAATGGATTCTAGTCTTCCATACAAGTAATCCCTACCTGGTTTGCTTGACTATTAATTTTTCTTTTTAGATAAGTCGCAAAGGTGTATGCGGCCTGCATTGGGTCTTCTCGCATACATACACACCCTATCTGTGGACAGCCCACATACATACGTAGGCTGCTGAAGTATCAGTTGTGTGCCTGTGTCAGGAAAATATTTTTTAAAGAAGAGACAGTCATCCTCTTCCCTAAATGAAGCCATATTTCTCATGGGTTTTCTTGATTTAGCCCTAGTCTCTATTTCTTGCAGTCTTTGGCCTAGGTCTGACAGTAGTTAGCTTTTTCTTTATCGAGATTTCTTGTATTTTCTTGATTAGGGTTTGAGACAAGTTTGGTGAGTTTTTTTCTGATTAACTTGTTTAGTATTTTTAGTAACTCTCTGTGAACCGAGGTAGACCAGAAGTTGGTTTTTGGTCTCGTCTTGTCTTCACTTTTCCCTTTTTACTTGCTTTAGAAGAAAATAAAAGAATTCATTTTTAAGTTTCTTATTTTGGAGCATAAAAAAAAAAAGTTTTAAGTTTCGTGTTTGGTTAAGTAGTCAGGTTAGTTGTTTTTTTAGGAAGAAGAGTGCTTTCTTAAGTTCTTTACCGAATACTTAATACTTTAAGTATCTCGCAGTCGAGCGAAGTTCAGGTTTGAGTTTTTCTTTTAAAATATCTTAGATTGAAAATTTAGTTAAAGAGTGTTCAATTTGCAAATCTTTGTTTGTTGAAAAAGAAGTAATTTTGTTTCCAACATTTGTTCTTCTCTTTCGTCTCTTAAAAAACACCACCAGTTTCATTTCCATTCCTTTGAATTAAGACAAACCACTTAAAATCAACTCTTAATTAAAATTTATTAGAATTTGTGCTTGTAGGGTCCATTAACTAGATTAGGCTAGAGCCTTGATTTAGGTTGGAGAGGAAGCTCTTCAAGGATACAAAACAAACATAGGATTCTGTGCTAGGGAGTGAAAAAGTCTAGTAACATGGAAACTATCCGAGACCCCCCTCTAACACATGGGCTAAACACGAGGTCGCATGTGGAAAGGTAGTGGAGATAACCCCTCCAAAGTCA